>PVJI01002206.1:0-152141 GCA_004026765.1 Micronycteris hirsuta | reverse complement strand
AATATTTGCCCATATTTTTACTGGATTGTTTCTTATTACTGATTGGCAGGAGTTTTTATATATTCTAGATACAAGTACTTTGATACATGTTTTATAAATATTATCTCCCAGTCTGTGACTCGCCTTTTCATTGTCTGAACAGTGTCTTTTGAAGAACAAGTTTTAAATTTTGATTAAGCCCAATTTATTGTTTTTTATACTTTCTGCATTTTGTGTAGTATTTAGGGAATCTTTGCCAAAATCACTGATTTTCACCTGTGTTTTATTCTACAAATTTTATACTTTTGACTACTGAATGAAAATTAGAGTCCAAATCTGCATTTTAAAAAGGTCCCCGGGTTGTTACTATGCCCACTAAATTTTGAGATGCATTACTTTAAAAGAAAAAACACTAGTTAATTATTCTCTGTAATGTAACACTAATTAATAGTGACTTTAGCAATGACAGAAAAATTAGACTAAGTTCAAAGTGAGAACCTAAGCACAACTTGGGACATGTTCAAGAAACAAAAGTAATTAGTATGTTTACAGGGCACTTGCCACTTAACATTTTTTACCTCAATCTATAAGTTTTCTTCTGAATTCCTAGGATATGCTTTATCCTCAGAACTAATACCATTGAGACAGATATTATTCCAGTTAAAAATTCCAAGAATCCGAAGAGAAAAGGTTTTAGATGATACAGTTCAACCTCTCGATCTATGAGGAATACCTCTCTTGGCATTTAAAAAAAATTTGTTGATTTGAGAAAAAGGGAAACATGGATTTGTTGTTCCACTTATTCATTCATTGGTTGCTTCTTGTATGTGCTCTGACAGGAGATTGAACCTGAAACCATGGTGTATTGGGACGATGCCCTCACCCACTGAGTACCTGACCAGGGCCTCTCATGACTTTTTTGTGTGTGGTTAATTCGCCCTTGTCTAAATACTTCCAATGATAGACCTGCTTCCAAATTATTACTTCAAAGTATTAGATGGTTGATAACCCTGCTGGCCAGAAAGTTTTACCTTCTTAAAATCTACCTCCACGTAACTCTGTGTTGTCAGAATAGTTGGGTTATCATAGTTTCCAGTTCCATTTAGGGGCATCAATTATTTATTGCTTACCTTATGTAGATCCTGTGTCTGATTAAATCAGCCTCTCCCCAGTTGTTTTTATCTATTTTACCATTCTTTCAATGTTACTATTTTAGTCTTTACAGAAATATATTTTAATTTTTAATTTTGAAATAATTTGACTTTTGAAAGTTGTAAAGTTAATACAAATTCTCTTTCAATTTCCTAATATTTTACTCCATTTATTTACAATTCTCTCCCACTGCCCTACTTCCCTATCTATTTATTTATATATCTTGACTTGCTTGTGAGTAAATTATAAACCTTTATCTCTAAATGCTTCAGTATATATTTCCTAAAAACAAAGAAAATCTCTTATATAACCAAAGGACAATTATCAAAACAGGAAATTAGTGTCAATGTATTAGTACCCAATCTACAGAAATTACTCAAATTTTGTCAATTTTTCCAATAATATCCTTCATTAGGATTTTTTTTTTCTTGGTCCAGGATTGGATTCCAAGATCACACATTTCATTTGGTTGTCAAATCTCTTTAATCTCCTTCATGCCAGCAGAGTTCCCTCATTCTGTTTTTACCATTCATGAGCTTGGAGTTTTTTAACACTTTAGTAATTTACAGATTGTCCCTCAATTTTGGTTTAATGTGTTGATTAGATACAGTATGTATTCTTTGAGGACATCACAGAAGTGACGTCACATTCTTTTTAGCACATTGCATCATACAATACGTGATATTTGTTGGTCCCATTAATGTTAACCATATCACTTTGTTTTGGTGGTATCTACAAGGATACTAATTTCTCCCCTTATAATTAAGTGGGGAGGATATGTTAAGACTAAATATAGTATTCATGATCAAACTTTCTCCTACTGGTTTTAACATCTACATTTCTTAAATAAATTATTATTATGAGGGTTACCAAAAAGTGATTTTTAATTGACAATACAGCATATTAGTTCCAGGTATATAATGACTTAATATTTGCGTATATTAAAAAATGAATGAGCCCTGGCTGGGTGGCTCTGTTGATTGGAGCATCGTCTCATACACCAAAAGTTCATGGGTTCAATTCTCAGTCGGGGCACATACTTAGGTTGTGGGTTTGATCACCAGTCTGGAAGGAGGAAGGGTATGCGAAGCAACCTATTGATCTCTCTTTCTCTCTCTCTCTCCTCTCTCCACTCTCTCTGTCTCTCCCCCTATCTCTCTAAAATCAATTTAAAATAACATATCCTTGGGTGAGGACTAAAAAAAGATAAATAACCACAATCATCCTAGTTAACATACATCACCACACATAGTTAGAATTTTTTATCTTATAATGAAAACGTTTAAGATTTACTGATAGCAACTATCAAATATACAATACAGTATTATGAATTGTACAATAAGTGATTTGCATTAAGTTTATTTTTCAATGACAGTTGACATTCAATATTATACTAATTCATGTACACAGCATAGTGGTTAGGCATTTACATAACTTACAAAGTGATCCCTCAATAAAACTAATATCCGCCTGAAACCGTACAGTTATTGCAATATGCTTTATTATGTTTCCTATGCTGTACTTTACATCCCTGTAACTGTTTTGTACCTGCTAATTTATACTTCTTAATCTCTTCACCTTTATCATCCAACCCTTCATGCCTCCCGCCTGGCAAACATTAGGTTTTTTTCTTTATCTATGGTCTATTTGTTTTGTTTGTTGATTTTGTTTTTTGTTTTGTTTTTTTATTTTTTTAATATATTTTTTGATTATGCTATTACAATTGTTGCATTTCCCCCCCTTTATTCCCCTCCACCCCACACACCCCTCATTTCCCGCCCTTTAGTTTTTGTCCATGGGTCATACACATAAGTTCTTTAGCTTCTACATTTCCTATACTACTCTTAACCTCCCCCTGTCTGTTTTCTACCTACCGCTTATGCTACTTATTCTCTGTACTTTTTCCTCCTCTCTCCCCCTCTCACTCCCCTGTTGACATCCCTCCATGCCTTATATAAATCCCTTTAACATTTCATATAATAAAGGCTGGGTGATGATGAACTCCTTGAACTTGACCTTATCTGAGAAGCACTTTATCTGTCCTTCCATTCTGAATGAAAATTTTGCTGGATAGAGTATTCTTGGATGTAGGTCCTTGCCTTTCATGACTTGGTATACTTCTTTCCAGCTCCTTATTGCCTGAAAGTTCTCTTTTGAGAAATCAGCTGACAGCCTTATGGGAATTCCTTTGTAGGTAACTGTCCCCTTTTCTCTTGCTCCTTCTAAGATTCTCTCCTTATTTTTAATCTTAGGTAATGTAATTATGATGTGTCTTGGTGTGTTCCTCTTTGGGTCCAACTTCTTTGGGACTCTCTGAGCTTCCTGGACTTCCTGGAAGTCTATTTCCTTCACCAGCTTGGGGAAGTTCTCCTTCATTATGTTTTCAAAAGAGTTTTCAATTTCTTGGTCTTCCTCTTCTCCTTCTGGCACCCCTATGACTTGGATGTTGGGATGTTTAAGGATGTCCTGGAGGTTCCTAAGCCTCTCATCATGTTTTTGAATTCTTGTTTCTTCATTCTTTTCTGGTTGAATGTTTTTTTTCTTTCTCTGGTCCACTCCGTTGATTTGAGTCCCAGTTTCCTTCCCATTCCTATTGGTTCCCTGCACATTTTCCCTCATTTCCTTTAGAGTATCCTTCATTTGTTCAACTATTAGCAACCAATTTTTATCCAATTCTGTGAGCATCCTGATTGCCAGTGTTTTGAACTGTGCATCTGATAGGCTGGCTATCTCTTCGTCACTTAGTTGTATTTTTTCTGGAGCTTTGATCTGTTCTTTCATTTGGGCCATTTTTTTTCTCTGTGCACCTGTTACTTTAAGGGGCAGAGCCTTAGGTGTTCACCAGGGCGGGGCAACCCACGCTGCTGTGTTGTGATGCTGCTTTTGGGGGCGGGGCCTGAGAGAACAATGGCATTTGCTCCACTCTCTGCACTTCCCCCACTACCCACAAGCAAGTTGGGCCCTTCTGTGCTGGGTCTGGGGTGGGTGGGCAGGCTTGCACAGTTCCAAATCCCTGTGGGTCTCTCCAATGAACTCTCCTGTGAGGACAGGAGAAGGTCTGCTTCACTCCCCAGCTTTTTCTCCCAGTTTATCTGTGTGCAATTGAGGGACCACCAGGTCCACCAGTCTCGGCCCTGCTGGGTCCGGGTTGGCCAGCCACGGGTTTCGCCAAGTGCACCGGCAGCGTTTTGGCCAGGCATGCTTGCCGCAGGTCTCTCCGGGCAGCTGAAGCATTGCTGGTACCGCTCCACAAACTGCTGTCTCACTGTGCACTCTCTGCCCAGGTCCGCCCCACTTACCAGTTTGGATGAATGTGTCTTCTTTAATTCCTTGGTTGTGGGACTTCCACTCAGTTTGATTTTCTGTCAGATCTGGCTGTTTTTGTTTTTTAAATTGTTGTTTTTCCTCTTTTGGTTGTGTGAGGAGGCACAGTGTGTCTACCTATGCCTCCATCCTGGCAGAAAGTGTTTATTTTGTTTTTTAGATTTCACATGTATAAGTGAAACTATATGGTATTTGTCTTTCTCTGACTTATTTCACTTGCCATAATGCTGTCTAGGTCCATTTATTTTGTTGCAATGGTAAGATTTATTCTTTTTTATGGCTGAGTAATATGCCATTTATAAAATCTATTTAGTCTATTGACTGGTACCAAGGTTGTTTCCATATCTTGGCTATTGAAATAATGCTGCAGTGAACATAGAGATATATACATATTTTCAAATTAGTGCTTTGAATTTCTTCAGAGAAAAGGCAGAACTGCTGGGCCATAAAGTTGTTCTATTTTTAATTTGCAGGGGGAACCTCCATACTTTTCAATAGTGGCTGCACCAGTATGCACTCCCACCAATAGTTCGTGAAAATTTCCTTTTCTCTACATCCTCACTAACACTTGTTTTTTGTTGATTTATTGATGATAGTCATTCTGACAGGTGCGAGGTGATATCTCATTGTGGTTTTAATTTGCATTTTGATGATTAGTGATGTTGAGCATCTTTTCATATGTCTATTGGCCATCTGTATGTCCTCTTTAGAAAAATATCTATTCGGGTCCTCTGTGCATTTTTTAATCAGATTGTCTTTTTGGTGTTAAGTTGTATGAATTCTTTATAAATTTTTACTATTAACCCCTTATCAGATGCATCATTAGCAAATATTTTCTCTGATTCAGTAGGTTATCTTTTTGTGTTGTTGATGGTTTCCTTTGTTGTGGAAAAACTTTTTAATTTGTGGAGTCCTGTTTTTTTTAATTTTTTTTTTGTATCCCTTGCCTGATGAGATTTATCTAAAAAAGTATTACTGAGAGCAATGTCATAGGGACTATGCCTAAGTTTTCTTCTAAGAGTTTTACAGTTTCAAGTCTTACATTTAAGTCTTTATTTCATTTTGAGTTTATTCTTACATGTAGTGTTTTTTAAAAAATGGTTGTTTCATTTTTTGTATAGATCTGTCCAGTTTTCTCAATACTGTTTATTGAAGAGACTGTTTTTACTCCATTGTATATTCTTGCCTCCTTTGTCATATATTAATTGACCATATAGGTGTGGGTTTATTTCTGGGCTCTCTATTCTGTTCCATTGTTTTTATGTCATGTAGTACAGGGGAAGCCTGTACTACAAGTGGCCTGCTCTACAGAAGATAATTTTGTTTTGGAGGGTAGGGGCATCCCCCCTCATATTCCCTGTTAAATATGATGTTACCTATGAATTTGTAATATATGGCCTTTATTATATTTAGATATTATTACGTTAAGGTATGTTTCCTCTATTACCACGTTGCTGAGAGTTTTTATCATAAATGGATGATGGATTTTGCCAAATGCTTCCCTGCATCTATTGATATGATTATATGATTTTTATCCTTCATTTTGCTTATGTGGTATATCACATTAATTGATTTTCAGATATTGAACCAATCTTGCATCCCAGGAATAAATCCTACTTGATCATGGTGTACAATCTTTTTAATGTATTGCTGGATCTGGTTTGCTAATGTTTTGTTAAAGATTTTTCATCTATATTCTTCAGAGATATTGGCCTATAATTTTCTTTTGCTGTAAATGTCTTTCTCTGGTTTTGGAATCAAGTTAATGCTGGCCTCATAAATGGTAACTGGGAGCCATCTCCGCTATTGAATTTTTGGAAACAGTTGGGAAGATGAAAGTTCATTTTGTGGCAGTGATTTCCACACGTGTGTAAACACGCAGTCCTGAGAATTTACACGTTTTGAGCACAGCTCTGTGTGATTCCTGTGTGAGCAAGTGTGGATCATGTCTGTGGGATGGGAATTCTCTAATAGGAATTTGGCAAAGGTGTATCTTAAAAAATTCTGGCTTGCTGATCTCTGAATATTACTTTAACCTGGTCGTGTCTGCCACCGGATCTGAATCAACATCCCAATGCTTTGTTATGAGTAATCCTACCTGTTCTGCTTAATTCCATGAATAATCAATCCAATGTAAATGTGTCTTAATGCCTCTAATAAAACCCCCGGCTGGGCAACCCACGAGGTCTTTCTCCCCAAGATGGGCGATGGTGGAGGAGACCCGTGGCCGCCGGATTTCTTCCCCCTGCGTGTCTTAGTGTGAGATTTATACACGCATTGGTTACGGTCAAACCCGGGTTCCGGCAGGTCCGATCTACCCCACGACACATTTTTCTTTGAATTTTAGGTAAAATTTACCTGTGAAGCCATCCAGTTCAGGACTGCTGTTTGTTGGGAGTTTTTAGATTACTGATTTGATTTTGTTAGTAGTTATCAGTTTGTTTACATTTTTTTGTTCCTTCTTGATTCAGTCTTGGAAGATTATATGTTTCTAGGAAATTGCCTGTTTTTTCCAGGTTGTCCAATTTGTTGACACATACTTGTTTGTACAATTTTCTTACAATTATTTATATGTTTGTACTTTTAGTTTTTCTCCTTTTCCATTTGTTTATTGGTTTATCACTTTGTTTATGTTTTCAAACAACCAGTTCTGCTTTATTGTTCTTTTGTATTTTTTAGACTCTATGTCACTTATTTTTGCTTTGATCTTTATTATTTTTTCCTTCTACTCACTTTGGTCTTTATTTGTTCTAATTTTTCTAGTTCATTTAATAGATTTAAGGTTAGATTGTTAAATTTTTCTTTTTTCTTGACAGACCTATATTGCTATGAATTTCCCTTTTACAACTGCTTTGGCTGTGTGCCATAAATTTTGGGGTCATTGTATTTGCAATATCATTTGTCTGAAGATATTTTTTCCTTTTTTTTATCCCATTCATTGTTTAATAGCACATTATTTAGCCTTCATGTGTTTATGTGTTATTCAGTTTTTTGTAATTGATTTCTAGTCTCATACCATGGTGGTCCAAGAAGGTGCTAGTAATATGATTTCAATCTTCCATTGAGTAAAATTTTAAATTTCTAATTATAGAAATTTTAAGTGCCAAAAAGCAAGCTTTTAATTTCTAATTATATTGTCCATTTTCTCTACACTAATCAGTTGGCATTCTATGGTAAGGAAGAACTTTCCCTTCTTTACAATTCATTTTACATTAGTATGAATGCATGGGTTCTTTTTATATCAATGGGTTATAATCTGTAACTATAATAATTTATTCTGATGTGTGAATTGTTCCACATGCGACCAGTGGAACCTCTTCAAGTTGGCTCCTATGCCCTTTTTTTGACATTTATTCATCATTCTTTAAGCAGTTTTCTTGCTTTCTTGCAGAATAAGACATTCTAGGCTCATTCTTTACTGTCCCTGCCCCACCCCTGGAATCTGCCAAATCTGCAAGGATGCCTGGTCCCTTTCAGGGGACAATAATATTTTGAACCCAAAATCTGAGCATTCTATGGGTTCACTGCTCCTAAAGTGCCAATGCTTTCAGACCTTCTCCAAGGGCAGAGCTAGAAAATATAAGTATTTGTACATACACACACATCTTTTTTTATAAATCTGTGTCAATATATTGAAAACCATGAGTTCATACAAATATCTCCAGTTCCTATCCAACACCACTCAGGTGCTTGATAATGTGAACTAGAACATGACTATCATGAGCAAGAATTCAATGATTAGGGACTCATTATTTTTAAATCCTCACCCAAGGATATGTTTATTGATTTTAGAGAGAGAGAAAAGGGGAGGTAGAGAGAAACATCAATGTGAGAAACATCAATAGGTTGCCACCTGTACGTGCCCAAACTAGGGATCGAAACCACAACCTAGGTATGTTCCCCGACCAGGCTTTTGGTGTATGGGATGATGCTCAAAACAAGTGAGCCACCTGGTCAAGACAGAGACTCATTTTTAGGATAAGCAATTTAACACCATGGAAAGGACCCCAGGCGATGGGGCAAACTTGCTGTTTAAGGTGTCTTTGGAGGCTGAATAAGATGATGGTTAACTCTTAACGAAGTGGAAATGCCTCAGTTACCCTGGCAGAAAGTACGAGGAAGGAATGGAAAGGCTGAAGGAAGTGAACATGCTGGATTACATAATCAAAAGCCAGAAGAGTCCCTCTTTTCCACAGGAGAACCCTGAGAACATCACATCCATTAAGGACACTGGGACAACTTTGATGAGAGGGGACGGCCAGTTTTAGCTCTTCTGCAGGCTGAGATGACAGTGGTTAGAGGCAGGCACAGAGCTGAGCTCAGGAACACCTGTTGAAATGATGGAAGTTTGAAGTAAGAAAGACCAGAATTCTGCCACAGTGATGGGCAACATCAGAAGAGTAGTCAAGGGGTTTTGCGAATCCTGGCCAGCAGGATTCGTATGCCATGACCGTGTGTAAATAATTTTACACATAATTGGACTTCCGGCAAGATGGAGGTGTAGGTAGACACGCCGTGCCTCCTCACACAACCAAACAAGGAAAAACAGCAATTCAAATAAACAAAACAGCCAGATCTGACAGAAAATCAAACTGAGAGGAAGTCCGACAACCAAGGAGTTAAAGAAGACACATTCATCCAGTCTGGTAAGCAGGGCGGAGCACGGCAGAGGGCGCACAGCTAACAGCGAACAGGGCGGAGAGAGTGAGGCAAGAGGGTGGTTTGTGGAGTGGTACTCGCAGCGCTGCAGCTGCCTGGAGAGATCCGCAGGAGCGTGCCTGACCAAAACGCAGCCTGCGCCCAGCCCACCGGGACCCAGCGGGGCCAAGACTGGTGGACCTGGCCGGTCCTCATTCACATGCAGACAAACCAGGAGAAAAAAGCAGGGAGCGGAACCCATCAGCTCGGGGAAATAAAACCTCAAACTACCGACTGAAAACACCTGTGGGGGTTTAGGCGGCAGCGGGAGGAACCCTCGGCCTCACAGGAGAGTTTGCTGGGGAGATCCACAGGGACTCAGAACTGTGTAGGCCCATCCACTGACCCCAGAGCCAGCACAGAAGAGCGCAACTTGATTGTGGGTAGCAGTGTGGGCACGGAGAGCGGAGCAGGCACCATCGTTCTCTCAGGACCTGCCCCCACAGGCTGTGTCACAACACAACGTGAGTTTTCCTCGCCCAGGTGAACACCCAAGGCTCCGCACCCCCTTAAAGCAACAGGCGCACTGCGGAAAAAAAAAAATGGCCCAGATCAAAGTTCCAGAAAAAATACAACTAAGCGACCAAGAGATAGCCAACCTATCAGATGCACAGTTTAAAACACTAGTAATCAGGATGCTCACAGAATTCGAAGAAAAATTGTCGCAATTACTCGAAAAAATGAGAAGGGATGAGAAGGAAACTGGGAATCAAATCAACAGAGTGGACCAGCAGAAAGAAAAAAAACATCCAACCAGAAAAGAATGAAGAAACAAGGATTCAAAAAACTGAGGAGAGCCTCAAGAACCTCCAGGATATCCTTAAATGTCCCAACATCCGTGTCATAGGGGTGCCAGAAGGAGAAGAGGAAGACCAAGGGATTGAAAACTTATTTGAACAAATAATGATGGAGAACTTCCCCAAGCTGGCGAAGGAAATAAACTTTCGGAAAGTCCAGGAAGCTCAGAGAGTCCCAAAGAAGTTGGACCCAAAGAGGAACACACCAAGACACATCATCATGACATTACCCAAGATTAAAAATGAGAGAATCCTAGAAGCAGCAAGAGAAATGGAGACAGTTACCTACAAAGGAATTCCCATAAGACTCTCAGTTGATTTCTCAAAAGAGACCTTTCAAGCAAGAAGGGGCTGGAGAGAAGTATTCCAAGTCATGAAAGGCAAGGACCTACATCCAAGAATATTCTATCCAGCAAAATTTTCATTTAAAATGGAAGGGCAGATAAAGTGCTTCTCCGATAAGGTCAAGTTCAAGGAGTTCATCACCACCCAGCCTTTATTGTATGAAATGTTAAAGGGATTTATATAAGGTATGGAGGGATATCAACAGTGGAATGGTAGGGGGAGAGAGGGGGAAAGGGGTAGAGAATAAGTAGCATAAATGGTAGGTAGAAAACAGACAGGAGGAGGTTAAGAATAGTATAGGAAATGTAGAAGCCAAAGAACTTATGTGTATGACCTATGGACAAAAACCAAAGAACTTATGTGTATGACCTATGGACAAAAACTAAAGGGTGGGGAATGGGGTGGGGTATGGGAGCAGAGGGGAAGAAAGGGGGAAAAATGGGACAACTGTAATAGCATAATCAATGAAATATATTTTTTAAAAAAGTCATTTAGAAAACATGCAATATTGAGAGAAAATAAAAGTCTTATGTAGAGATATTTCGCAGAAATGATATTCAGCAAATTCCTTGGCATATGCTTCCAAATCCGGTTTTTTTTCGCTCACCATCTCTTACATAAAATTGAGATAGTAATTTTTATCTTTCTATTATTTACCAAACCATATATATACTATTAAACTCTCTATATAGTATTTAAAAAATAATAATAATAATAATTTTACACATAATTTTACAATGGACTAGAAATTCCGGGACCATGCATCCCCTCCATTATGATCTTGGAGAGGCCCTGAACCTTTTATTGCCGTTTCTCAGGCACTTTACATATGAATGGTCTTCATTAACTATGCATGAACTGTAGATTTACATTAGGTGGTTGACGCCCAAGATAGTGCATCAAGAGGATAGATATCCAAATGGAAAGACAATAGGCTCGGGCTGAACTCTGATCTGAGGAAGCTAGGCATGCATTAGCATAAGTCCTTTTGATCCAAAGAGAGAGAGATTTTTAGCAAGAGCAAGGTTTTATTTTAAATCTAAGGAACATGCTAGCCTGATTTCCCCACAGGAAATTCTGCTTTCACGAATATGGGTCCATGCATGCTGGCTTATGTTCCACGAGAGACTTTGCTCCTTGACACACGTGAAAACACAGGTCTACAATTCCCCACTGTGGATATGTGAATTTCCCTTAAAGGGGCCTTAATCCATAGAAGTTGTGGAGGTAGCTAATGGAAATGATGTCCTTAGGGCAAAAAGGAATGACAGAACTATGTTAATTCTCCCAAACTGTCACACTATAGTCCAAAAAGTTATGGATGCCTTCACATTATGCTCATCCAACAAGGATGGAGGATTTTTAATCTTTTTAAAAAACTAATAAACTTTTTAGAGCAGTTTTAGGCTAACATAGAAATTAAACAAGGGTGCTTTTAACTCTACAATCAACAAAAAGCAAGAATGTTAGAGCAGGACCCTTAGGGAAGCCACCCCTATAAAATCCCTTGCTCAGTTCCAGATCCTGGCCATTTTCAGGTCTAAAACTCATTGACTAAAGAGGTAGCTGAGTCTAGAAGGAAGAACCCAGCTACCCAATGGCCAGTACATACCGTGATAAATCCCCCAGTTCTTCACCAAAAAGACCTACAGCCATTTATTGAGTGATTTTACACTGTGGAGAGGAAACTAACTAGAAAGTCTTAGGACTTTTTGACTCAGGGCTGAGTTGACATTGACTAAACATACCACCATGGTTCCTTTATTAGAGTGGGGCCTATAAAGACTAAGTAATTAAGTTCTGGCTAAGATCTGGCTCATAGCATACCATTGGGTCTGTGGATCCACACACAAGACATTTCCTCAACCTCCAAGTACATAGTCGAAATTGGTATACTTGAGATCCAGAGTATACCCCCACAATGGGTACCTAGTATTCAGAATAAGAGCCATCATAGTAAGAAAAGCAATAAGAAAACTGCTGAAACTGCCTGGTTGTCTAAAATAGTAAATAAAAATGATGCATCATGAGGATGGCAGAGATTAGTACCACCATTAAAGACCTAAAGGATTCAGCCATGACTGGGTGACTCAGTTGGTTGGAGCATTGTCCTGTGCACCAGAGTTGCAGGTTCAATCCTCAAGCAGGGCACATACCTAGGTTGTGGGTTCAATCCCCAGTAGGGGTGCATACAGATAGCAATCAATCAATGTTTCTCCTTCTCTCCTTTTCTCTCTCTCTCAAATCAGTAATGTATCTTCAGGTGAGGCTTAAAAAGAATTGTATCTTCTTTAATTCACTAGTCTTGCTCCTTTAGAAGTGGGATGAATTCTGGAGAATGACTGGGGACTACCACAGACTTAACCCAGAAGTAGCCCCTATTCCATCTACTATTCCAGATGTGGTATCATTGCCATTGGTTTGGTAACTACATTCTTTACCATGCCAATTTTAGTCATTTACAGCATTGTCATAGGCTATGTTAACTCTCCCACCTTTTATCATAATATATCTGGACCACTGGACAACGTACTGATCCATTACACCCTGATTGAACAGGACGACTAAGAGGTGGCTAGGATGTTGGTGATGTTGGTAATATACATATGCTCCAGAGTGGTGGAAAGAGTCCCTAAAACGATTCATAGACCTGCCACTTCAGTGAAGTTTTGGGGGATCCAGTTGTTAGGGACATGACAGCACATCACTTCCAAAGGAAAAGACAAATTGCTACATGTTCCGTTCCCTGCCATATGAAAAAAATATAGTGCCCAGTCAACTTTGAGTTATGGAGATAGCACATCCCATACCCAGGAAGTTTGTTCCAGCCCATACATTAAGTGACCAGCAAGGCTTAGGTGAGGCCAGGAACAGCAAGTCTAGGCCATGGTGCAATCAGCCCTGCTTCTTGAGTCATACAATCCTGTAGACCCTACGGTGTTGGAAAATACTATGGAGGTTATGTAAGTTCCAGTGAGAGAATCAAGTGGCAGGTGTCTGGAGTTCTAGAGTAAACTCATTCTATCAGTGAAGATAAATGCATGCCCTTTGAGAAACAGCTCTTGACGTGTTACAGGGCCTTGATAGAAGCCTAACACTAGACCATTAACTGACTGTGCATCTGGAACTTCCAATTGTGACCCACGAAGTCATAGTCAGACAGACCCAAGAGCAGTCCATCATAAGATGGAAATGGTACATTTAGGATCCATTCAAGCAGGTCTAGAGAGCGAAAAGCAGCTACCCAAGTAGGCAGTTAAGACCCTCATGTCACCTACTGCAGTTGCACCAGTACTCCTGCCCCAGTTTTCACCTGTGGACATAGAGGTCCCACATAACCTGCTAAAAAGGTAGAAAAACCTCAAGCCTGATTTATAGGTGAGTCAGAAATTATGTGAAGTCCAAAGGAAAAATACTCATAAGTGTCATGCAGCCACATTCAGAAAACTGTGTCAAAGGAAGCTTTTCCTACTTGGCAGAACTGTGAGCAGTGCCCCTCACTGTCCACTTTGTGTAGGAGACATGGACTGAGTTGAAAATATATACAGGTCAAACACAGCAGCAGAGTCTTGGCCACCTCATCAAGGCCTAGAAGGCAAAAGACTAGAAGATAGGAGACAAAGTTATCAGGGGTAGAGCTGTTGGATGAACAAATGTGAGCCGGCACCAAGTTTGAAGATGTTGGTATCCCATGTTAACACCCATGAGAAAATACGTACCACAGAATAGGCACTAACAAAATTACTCAGCCAGTGAAAGTTAGAACTGGTATGAAGGGCACCTGAGGGGAACAGCCATGTTGTCAGAGACAGAAGCTCTATGTAGGCTCAATAGCAAAGACTCCTGCTTCTCAAAATCGATTCAGTTACTGCTACTGTGAATGTCCACTTTGTCATCAACAGAGACCGACAACTGAGCCCCTGTCCTTGAAAGAGACCAACTGACCACTGGGTGGCAAATTGAATATATGAGGCTCTGACCACCCCGGAAAGGCTAGTGCTTCATCCTCACAAATATAGCCACCTTTTCTGGGTAAGAGTTTGCCTTTACTGCCTATACAGCCTCAATCAGCACCACTATCAGGGTCTTATGAAATGCTTGATTCACAGGCATGGAATTCCATACATGTAATATCTGATCAGTGAAAGAAATATTGGAGTGAACCCATGACCATATATCCACTGGTCATATTATATACTAGACTATACAGAGGCCTTCTAGTGGTGCTAGGACAGCTTTCTAAAGTGCAATTAAAATGCCAACTTACAAAAAACACTAAAGGGATAGGGCCCCTCCTTTAAGATATAACATATTTATTAAATCCGAGAGCTCTGTATGGTGCTGTGTCCCTAATAGGAAGTCTACATGGGAGTGGGAATCAAGGGTAGAAGCAAACATTGCTCCCCTTGTCATCACTTCCGGTGACCCGCCGAGGATTTTGTGCTTCCTATCACCCAAGTTCTGCAAGGTTAGTGGTCTGTTCCCATAGTGGACACTTTCTTGCCAAAGGACATAGGAATAGTACTGTTGATTTATTGGTTACAGCTGCCATCAGGACACTCTGGAAACTTCGTGTTCAAGGAGTATCAGGAGAGTAAAGGAGCCACCATCATGAGAGGAACAAATGACCCAGCTCAGCAGGAAGAGCTGGAGATCCTTATACAAAATGGTAGCAGAACCAGGTGATTCCCTCCGGCACATCTTGGTATCCCTTTGCCCCACTGTAAGCATGAAAGGTGGTTCAGTTTTGGAGTGCAGCAACTCCAAACTGAGAGGGGGAAAGGCTATCACATGTCAGACCCTTTGAATATGAAGGTTTGAGTCACAGCACCAGGTAAGCCCAAGAGATAGTTGAAGATAAGGAAAATTTCAAATGGACAGTGAAGATGGGAGAGGACGAGTGCCAGTTATGACTGAGATCAACCACAGCATCAGAGACTGCCATTTTTCCCACTAACTTCACTCTTGCATTCCCTCAGGAAGAAATGTCCATGGGAACCAGAGGAGTTGCTCCCCGGGTAGAGCAGATGTGTGTGGTGTGAGCAGCGAACTGCAGCAGCAATAAAGATATGCCTCACAGAACACCTGCTACAGGGAGCATCCTGACTTTGGCTCAAGAACACCCCAGCTTTCTCAAAGCTCAGACTACCCACCCTACCTTCTCACCCCTCCTTCATTACTGTGGGGCTTGATGGCTCTCCCAGCCTTCCGCGACTCCTTCCACACAGCCTCTAACCTTAATACAATTCCTGCTTGTTTAATCCCAGTTTGGCTTCTGCTTCTAGGACTAGGATTAACACAATTAAATTATGGAGCTTCTGTATGATGTTTAGTCTCCCTGACAAAAAAAAAAAAGTATGGTATGTTCTATTTGTTAAGTTTTCTGTTGTTTTTTTAAAGTTTTTTCATAAAATTCTTGCCTCTTTTTTTTCTGGGTATTTTTATTGTAGTTGTTGTTGTTGTAAATGGGTCTTTCCTTCTACTATGCATTCTCTCTGGTTGTCATCTGTATAAATGAAAGATTGATTTCTTTATAGTTACATAACGTGTAACTAATTTATGAATCCTTATTACTCAGTAGTTTTGTTGTTAATGTCCAGTCTCTTGGGTTTTCCAGTTATGTCGTCGTAATACCTGCAAATAGTAATAGTTTATTTATGCCTTCCCAATTATTACACCTCCAATTTCCTTCTTTTGTCTAACTGTATTGACCAGTAAATCAAATATAATATTAAGTATTTGTGAGAGTAGCCATCCTTGTCTTGTTTCTAATTTTAGTAAAGATGTTTGAAGTATTCCCCATTAATCACAATACCAGCTTTTGTGCTGAGTAGATATGTCATGTTAAGAAAGTCATTTTTTCCTTAATTTATTGTTTTTATTTCTTAGTGATGGTTGTTGAATTTTTCAAATGACTTTTAAGCATCCATGACATCGAATGTATCATTCTCTCCTAATATTATCATGTGATTGTTTTTCTAACATATAAATGTCCTTGTATTCCTAGAATAAACCTTACTTCGTGATTCTTTTTTAGAATCACTTCGTGATTCTTCATATTTCTTTTCTTTGTTTTTTTCTATATGCTGCTGGATTTTAGGTTATATTTTTGTATTTCTAGTCATAAGTGTGATGCGTGGTCTGTTATCAGGTTTTGGTATAAATGCTTTCATTTTGTAATGGAACAAGCAGGGCTGTTCTAGAACAGCCAATGGGGTCCTCCTGCTCGCCACCCATAGACAAAAACTCTGGAGACTGAGTCTGGTGGAAAGGAAAAGGAAACTTTTATTTAAAATGTGTGTGCGTGTGTGTGTGTGTGTGTGTAAAAAATCTTGAAATAATAGCAGGTTTCTGCCTCAAAGACCATTTCCTTTAAAATGCCTCAAAGAAAATCACCCTGCCACCCTCTGCCAGCTCAGTTCAAGGTTGCACCAGGAACCTCTCCTCCCACTTAAAGTACCACCCTTTCCACCCTTTGGAGTCTGTACCTCCAGGCATCCTACTCAAGTGGTATGCTGCCCTCTTCCTCCAGCAGCTGCCCTCCAATGGTCTGCTAAGCCCCATCCCACACATTAGTCCAAGGCCTAGTCTGGGCTGGAACAAGTGGAGCAGCAGCAACTGTGGCAACCATCATTGTCAGCTGGAGGTGCACAGGGTGGCTTCCAGGTGGCCAGCCACTGACCTGCAGGGGAGGGACATGGAAGAAAGTGGGGCATGCTGCTGAGAGGCCTTCACTAGAGGCAGGCTGCTAGCTGCAGCTGATGGGTCCACCCAGGAGCTCACAGGCAGTGGACAGGTGACCCCCACTGATGGGGACCTCACTGGAGAGCGCCCAGATAGCGGGAGTGGCTGCTGCTGACGGCTTCCCTTGGCTTCCTGCGGGGAGGGGCAGGGGCTTGCTGCCTGGTTGTCACACCTCCAGGAACTGACCCGGCACCCCAGCCCAAGCCCCTTCCTTTGTCCTTCCCTCCCCTCCTACCAGCCTAGCACCCACAGGGCTCCTGGCCAGGGTCTTGGAGTGCAGTGGGAGGGGCGCAGAGAATGCAGTGAGAGGATATGGATCTCAGGCCCACACGTACAGGACCATGAACCGCCAGCTCCGGACGAGCCAACCGGGGTAGAGGAGAGCGAAAGCACATGTTTTCCTTGCCCAGTGATTAAAAACACCACTCCCAATAATGCCCCGTGAGGCGGAAGTAGATGGGCGGAGGTATGTCCCTTCCGTCCAATCACCTCCCTAGCTCCAAGCCTCAGCCCTTCCTGCTTCGTTTCTGCTGGGTCATGCACACACGTCCCGTTTGCCCGGGTGATGCACACACGTGCAGACTTTCGCGCTTTTCAACCCCTCCCCGTTATAATTTCAGAGGAAGACATTAGATGTTTCCTTCTTTTTAAGTGTTCTCTGGGAATAACATTAGTATAAGAATTGCATGCTTTTCAAGTTTGGTAGAATTCACCAACGGGATGTTCTGCGCTCTGTGCGTGTAGCTCTTTGACCACTTTACCTATTTCTTCTATAGAGTCTAGCTAAGTCTTTGTTTTAATCTTTTCTATAGTTCTGGTAAATTCTTCTGTTTAATACAGTTTTTTAAACTGATTAGTACAGAACTGAACAAAGCAGTTAATTGCAATTCCCTTTACTTTCTGCATTATGGTTCTTTCCCTTGCATTACATTTTTGTATATTTGCTCTCTCTTCCTGTTTTTCCAAAAATCATATAATGGTTTCTCTATTGAATTCGTTTTTTAACTTAATACTTCTGTATTTCTGTTTTTTAACTTATTAATTTTTTTTTACTAACACCTTCTGCTTTCCTTCAATTTATTTTTGTTTTCCCCCTAACTTGTTGAATTAGACTCTTAATTCATTTATCTTAATTCTTTTTTATAATGTAAGTATGTGAGACTATGAATTTTTTTCTGGGTTATACTTTAGTAGTATTCCACAAATTTTTCAGTTTGTTAGTTTTTTCAGGTTTATTTAAGCATTTTATTTTCCTTGTACAATGACATGTTGCTGGCTCCTAATGTCCCTACATGACAATAGAAAATTAAAATTTGTTGTTACTACTTAAAGAATTGAGAATTGTTTACAAAAAACTTTACATAAATTAAAAGAACGAATAAATTTACAGCTGTAAGTGCAAACCATTTTTCCAATTCAAAGCAAGTAGCAACCCACAATTCTGGCAGGAAAACATCCTAAGAAAGGAAACTAAGTTTGAAGTCTTGTACTTTCCCAACACTGTTAGCCTGGCAAGACAGAAATGACAGCTGATTCAAGAACTCCTGCCAGCATCCCGAAGAATCCTGGAAGAGTTAGCTTGTACACATTAATACTCTGTACAGACCAAGAACTTGATGGTTTCACAGATTCTCACCAAGCCAATTTCTCTTCCATAAATGTGTTCTCTTATCTCAGTCACGAAGTGACCCGCTGGGATTTTGTCCCACAAAATCCGTGGGGGACCACAACCGAACGTGTGAATGAATCTCACACAGAGACACGCTTGGAAAAGGAGTTCCGGTGCCACGGGTCTTTCCCTCAGTGTCTGGAAAGGCCTCAGGCGTAGCTCAGCCAGGCTTTTTATTAGAAGTTTCAGGATACATTTGCATGGGAATGGTTATTCATGAACTATGCGCAGAACAGGAGTCTTCAGCTAAGTCATAAAGATATATGGGCAGGGGATAGATAAGCAGGAGGTTTACTCAGTAAGGTAAACAGTTGGGCAGGAAAGAATTTCAGGGATCCATTAACATAAGCTCCTTGACTCCGGGAGGGAGAGGTTCAGCAAGGCAATAAATTTTTAGGAAGCATGTTTAGCCAGATTCCCATTAGAGAATTCTTTTTCCACTGACATGAGTCATGCTGGCCCACTTGGGAATAATTTTTCCTCACATGGAGCTTTGCTCAGATACGCGTGATTCCTGGGGCTGCATTTCTTCATGCATGTGAAAAAAATTCCTGCCACATCGATCTAGCTGATGTACTAAGAGTTTAAATCAAAGATATGTACAGGGTATTAAACGTATACAGAGATTCTTAATTTCAATGTCTCTTGCTTGTGTTTTGTTGATTAGGTTCCACTTAAACAAACTGACAAAACCATGGAGGGGTGGGATCAGAGGTGGGAGGTAGGGATGGCTAGGGTGGAGGGGAGTGGTGGGGGGAAAATGGAGACAAGTGTACTTGAACAACAATAAAAAATAAATACATGAGAAAAAAATAAATGTATACAAAGGTAACATTTAACTGGAGTACAACATCAAAATTAGCAACAAATTCTAGAATCCAGCTTGTATCAGATAAAAGCTTCAAAGACAAATTTCTTTTTAAATGTTTATTCCAGTTTCATGAGACTAGCATGAAGTAAGGCAAATGTACACTTCTGACTTCATTCATGCAGCAAATGGTACACATCTGTTCACAGTCCATTTAGAAGCATTTGTATTCCTGGCTAGTGTGGCTCAGTGGATGGAGCACTGGCCTGCAAACCAAAAGGTCTCTGGTTTGATCCCCTGTCAGGGCACATGCTTGGATTGCAGTCCAGGTCCAGGTTGGGGGCATTCAAGAGGCAATTTATTGACGTTTCTATGTTTTTCTCACACATGGATGTTTCTTTTCTTCCTTTTCTCCCTCCCTACTCCTCTCTCTGAAAATAAATAAATAAAATCTTTTTAAAAAAGAAGCATTTGCAATGGACAATGGAGGGGCCCAGCTTGTCATATTCCTGCTTACTGATCCACATCTGCTGGAAGGTGGACAACGGGCCGGGATGAAGCACCCAATTCACACTGAGTATTTGCATTCAGGAGGAGTGATGATCTTCACCTTCACTGTGCTGAAGGTCAGAGCTGTGATTTCCTGCATGCTGTCAAACGTGCCAGAGTTCATGTTAGTCCCATCAGACAGCACCATGTTGGCATTCAAGTCCTTTCAGATGTCAATATCACACTTCATGATGGAGTTAAAGATGGTCTTGTGGATGTCACAGGACTCCATTCACAGGAAGGAAGGCTGGATGAGTGCTGTGGATACTAGAATCACTGCTTGCTGATGGTGATCACCTGACAGCTGGGAAACTGGTCACTCTCAAGGAGGAGGACTCAGTGGTGGCCTTCTCCTGCTCCAAGTCCAAGGCAACATAGCAGAGCTTCTTGTGTCATACATGATTTTTCATTTGGCTGTGGTGGTGAAGCTCTCTAGGCATGCTCTGTGAGGCCCTTCATGAGGTAGTCCATCAGGTCCTGGGCAACCAGCTCCAGATGTGGGATGTTGTGGAGCAGGATAGACCTCATAGATGGCACTGTGTGAATAACTCTATCCCTAGGCTCCGTTATAAAGCCAGTGATGCAACCAGAGGCAGTGATACAGCAAGGCCCAGATGGCCACATACATGGCCCAGGTGTTGAAGTTTTCAAACAGGATCTGAGTTCATACTCTCTCTGTTGACATTGGGGAGCCTCAGTCAGCATCACCAGGTGCTCCTCAGGGAAAGGCCACATGCAGCTCGTTATAGAAGGTGTGATGCCAGATCTTCCCAAGGTCGTGCTAGTTGATGACTATGCCATGCAGGGTCAGGATGCCACACTTGCGTTGGAATTTTTGCACCCACCCCAGCCCAGCATGACACCTCAGGCAACCCGACAAAGGAAGGGAACACAGCTTGGGGGTGATTATTTTCCAGCAAAGCCAGCTCTACACATGCCAAAACCATTGTCAATGATGAGCTCAGCAATTTCTTCTTGCATTGTGATGGAAGAGAGTGGGAGCCGAGAAACAACAAAGCTGAGCCTCAGGAACATGTGGACTTCATGAGTTTTTATATATTGTGTTTTTATTGTCTACAATTTCAGTTAATGGTGTCCCCCTTTTCTAAATTTTGTTTAAAATAGTTTTAAATTTCCACATAGAAAGACCTTTGTCCCCCTAATTTTATTAATTTCTGTTACACTGCATTATAATCAAAGAATGCTAACTTTACTCTTTACTGTTTAGATGTTGCCGAGGTTTTTCTTTATGGCTTAATGGTTTTTGTGAGTGTTCATGTATTTAGGACATATAATTTGATATATTAATCATGTCTACCTTATCGACTACATTACTAAGGTTTCCATAATTTACTTTTTATTTATTTATTTTTTAATTATATTTTATTGATTATGCTATTACAGTTGTCCTGATTTTTCCCCCTTTGCCCTCCTCCACCAGGCAATTCCCGCACCATTGTTCATATCCATGGGTCATGTGTATAAGTTCTTTGGCTACTCCATTCCCTATACTGTACTTTACATCCCCATGGCTATTCTCTCACTACCTATGTGTACTTCTTAAACCCCTCACTTCTTCACCCTTTCTCCTCCTTCCCCTCCCATCTAGCAACCTTCCAGTAACTAACTTTCTCTTGCTTTTAAGAGTCTCTTTTTCTCTTTAATCTTTGGCCTTTTAATAATGATATATCTTGGAATGGGCCTCTTTGCATCCATCATAATTGGGACTCTGTGCTTCCTGGACTTGCATGTCTATTTCCTTCACCAAATTAGGGAATTTTTCTTCTACTATTTTTTCAGATAGATTTCCAATTTCTTGCTCTTTCTCTTCTCCTTCTGGCACTCCTATGAGCCAAATGTTGGACCTCTTAAAGTTGTTCCAGAGGCTGTTTATGCTACCCTAATTTTTTAAATTATTTTTCTTCTTTTTTTGTGTGGTTGTTTTTTGCTTCCTTATGTTCCAAATCACTGATCTTATTCTCAGCTTCATCCATTCTACTGTTGTTTCCCTATAAATTGTTCTTTATTTCAATTAGTGAATCCTTTGTTTCTGATTGGGTTTTTTTTTTTTTAATGCTGTTGAGGTCCTCACTAATTTCCTTGAGTATCTTTATAAAGAGTGTTTTGAACTCTGCATCTGAGAGACTGCTTATCTCCATTTTATTTAGCTCTTTTTCTGGAATTTTGATCTGTTCTTTCATTTAGGCCATGTGTCTTTGTCTCCTTGTTTTGGTAGCCTCCCTGTGTTTCTTTCTACGTATTAGGTAGAGCTGCTTTTGTTACAGAGCAAAGGCCGGGGACACCCAACAATATCCCAACCCCGCACCAGGTTCATTATGCTCCCCGCCAATGGAAAGATGTCTCTCAATGCCAGAGACTGGTGAAAAGGAAAGGAATTATTTATTTACAAGTTATACAGGCTTGGAGTAATGACTTAAGGTCTCCTTTAAAACACTAAAGTTCTTTGGAATACCCGTTCTCTAGAATACCCGCAAATGCACACAGTCCTTCCTTCTCCCTTCTGCCCAGTCCAGGGTACCGTATCTCAGGGAAAGAAGTAGAAGTCCGTGATTCAGGCAGCCCTCGGTTCCAACACCATTCGCTGTGTCGCCACCGCGATCTTCAGTTAATCCAAAACCATGTGGCACCTTCTCATGGCCCACCAGCAAGAGTCCTTTCACCCCTTTTCTTCCAGGCAAAGTCTCTCCTGCCTCCTAGGCCACGTGGCAAAGGGAGCCACCCAAAGCCATGTGGTCCTCTCTCTGTGTCTCTCAGGCCGAGGGGTTCCCACTCCTCCAAGGCCTCATGGTCAAGAGAGCATTATGGCTGCCGTGCCTGGGTTTAAATACCCACATCAGTCTTCCTCTGCAGCCCCATTTCCGACTCCTCCTTCAATCAGCTACACCTGCCAGCACTTCATATTCTAGCTTTATTGGGCTGCCATGGTAACTGTGGGCAGGTGTGGCATCATGGCACCGAACCAATCATCTCCAAGCTCTTATGCAGGCACTGTGTCCAGGGGAGTTGCCTCCCAGTTACATCTTGGATGGCAGTCACATACATCCCCCTGGCTCAAAGCATGGCTGCAGCTATTTAACATATCTATGAAACCAGTTAAAGGTTACAGATATGCTAAATGACCATGCCAGAGGTTATCTGCAAAGCTGCTGTTATACAAAACAGCTCTGAATGGCCCTGCTCCAGGAGTCCCATCCCCTGCCAGTTCAGACTTGTGGGGGTGAGGACATCCTATATACATATTTCTAATATTTCCTGGACACCTTGAGTTCTGGACTCCATTACAAATCCCTATTTAGGCCCCCTCCTCTTGGCTGCATCCTTGACTCCATGTCTTGGTAGTGTGGCCTAAGGTAGTGGGTATCCTATAGGGTCCAATGCCACAGCCTCCCTTATCACCCAAGTTGGGTACTGAATGTACACCCTTCATATGGCCTCTGTACACTCTCCTCTTGTAGTTGAGCCTTGATTGCTGTTAGCAGATCAATGAGAGGGATTTACCCAGGCCAGCCAGCTGCAAGGACTGCCTGTGACCACTTACCACTAACCTCCTCCCTCTGTGGAGGAGCCAAAATGGTCTGTAGCTGTGCACTGGGTGCATTGGCCCTGGGGTTTCCTGGGTGGTGCAGGCCAAGGTCAGCCCCTACCTGCGTTTTGCCCATGGCACCCTGCCTGAGCTATAACACCATCTGAGACGGCTGCTACTTGTGCTGGGCTTGGCGATTCCCAGGTCTAGCCAAGTTGTGACTCTAATATGGCTGCCTCTAGGGCCCACTGAAGCTAGCTGTTGCTTGTTTGATAGGATTTAGGAGCCAGCACCAGCCATTCTTATGGAAAAGCAGCTTGTGCGAGCCTGTAAATTGGGTGGGGTAGAGCCTCTGTGCATCTCCAAGGTGGGTCACACAGTGTTAGCCAGGTTGATGGCATCTTAGATATGGCACCAGTCTGCCAGCTCTGTAGAGGGAAGGCTCAGCAAAAGGACAATGGTCTCTGCTCACCATTTTGCCAGACACTTCTGTCTCTCCCTGTGTACCACTGGTGTGCTTCAAGCTGCCACCCCGGTGCTGGAGCTTAGAGGGAACCAGTCTGGGTAGGTGAGTCCATGTGTGGATTCCCCAAGAGGAACTGCTTAGGGTTCCAGCAGCCTCCTCAACCAACTCAATCACCACTGCTTTTTGCAGCCAGAAGTTGTGGGGACTTATCTTCCTGGCACTGGAATCCTGGGCTGGGGGGCCTGGTGTGGGTTTGGGACTCCTCGCTTCGGAGATATCCCTTTCAATTTTTTTTAAAATGTTTAAAAAATGTTTTATTTGTTTTTAGAGAGAGGGGAAGGGAGGGAGAAAGAGAGGGAGAGAAACATCAATGTGTGGTTGCCTCTAGAGCACCCCCTACTGGGGACTGGGCCTGCAACCCAAGCATGTGCCCTGACTGGAAATCGAACTAGCGACCCTTTGCTTCTCAGTCTGGTGCTCAGTCCACTGAGCCACAGCAGCCAGGGCTCCCTTTCAAATTTTTATCAATGTGGGTGTGGGACCAGCCCGTGCCATGTTCGCACCCCTCCTACCAGTCTGGATAGATGTGTTTTTTTAAATTCTGTAGTTGTCAGACTTCCACTCAACTCGATTTCTGACATTCGTGAGAGATGCTTGTTCTATATTTTAGCTGTAATTTTGATGTGGTTGTGCGAAGAGATGAGCCATGTCTGCCTACGTCACCATCTTGACCGGAAGCCTCAACTTAGTTTTTATTTACTAGTTCTCTCATAAACTGAGAAACTGAAAAGTTAAGTGATTTTACTAAGTTATCAACAGTACATGGAAAAGTTCTTTAGGAAATGGCAAAACAGAATTCAGGCAGTGTCACTTCAGAACCTCAACTCTCAACTATTATACCATACTGAATTTCATGGGGGTTCATTAGATTTTTCTCTGTGTGGTATCACTTGGTTGTCAAAACATTCAGTAGGAGAAAGAGAGATCTCCCTTGGAGGGAAACAACTTGAATTCAATAAAAAGATTGTGAGGACACAGGATTTTGTGTAGCAATTTAGGAAGATATCCAGGAAGTTAGGTGATTCTCTCAGGAACTGAGTACTTGAACAAAATGTAAAAAGACCAGAGAAAAAGGAACTGCAAACTGTGGAGTGTAGGTCAGTGAAGTTGCCAAGGATGTGGTCTCCTTAGCAAGGATGCTGTGGGTTGGGGCAAGGAGGGCAAAGTTACATTTCGGATGATAAATGGCTGATATTAAGCAACTAAGTAAGTGGAGATCAGGCTACACCACCAATCTATAAGATGGTTATGACAATGGAATGGTTTAATCCCTTGCAGACCTTCCAAGCTTGACTAGGGAGGAAAATACCACTTCAGAAGCAGGAGACTCCGCCAGCCAGATAATTGCAAGGGGAATGCCCCTGAGCTGTTTTGCCTCTGAAGGGAAGTGGCAGGTCCATTGTGGTGGAGGGTGGGGCAATTTGTGCCTCTGGCTGCTAGGTCTTTCTTCTCCTAAGAAAGGAGAAAGATGTCTGTACTGAAGAAGCTAGTCTGTTCACTACCAGAAATGAGTTCACCGTAGGGAAATCTTTGGGCTTTATGTTTAAAAAAGGATACAAGCCGGAGTAGTGTTCTGCATAAGAAAAAAAAAAAAAACTACTCCCTGTATATCTTTTGTCCTCAGATGTAGAAAAGGTGTCTGTTCTCTACAGCTTAGAGAATAAGTTAGTTGCCCTGGCCCTTAGGAGAAGATCCTTAGGTACTTCACTCACAAGGATGGAGAATCCAAAACTTTACCAATATGCTGGGAGAGAAATGGAATGGTTGTAAAACTGATTCCCTGGGTAACTGACAGCTTTGAAGTGGGGAAGATGAGTATGTTGGAGAGAAAAGGAATTACAGATTTACTCTCATATCCTCATGCTTCACATCCTGGAAGAAGCTATGAAGAGGTGAAACAGCTGGTTATTTGAAGCTGTCCATTCTCAGGTGGGCAAGGAAAGATGTGGAATTGAATCAGGTCAGAAATAAAGCTGGCCATGGAGAGGGGGAAAGGCTGGAGTGGTTGTGATACATCAAGTAGGAAACCTCTTTCAGAAGGTGGTGAACAAGGAGTAGATACCGAGGCCACTGTCAACCAGTGGTTGTGGGTACCAATTCAGCGCCAACAGAAATCCCTACTTCAGTGTGTGGTGAAGAAGGAAAGTTTATTCAATGCAAAACAGATCCACTGTGATACAATAAGGGGTGAAAACAGCATGGCAGTGAGGCAGCCCTGGGGAGAGGCAGCCCTGGGGCCAAGCCCCTCTTACCTAGACTACTCTGCTCCTCACTAGTCTATTCTGCTCTGCTTCATGCTGGTCTGCTTTGCCTTGCACTAGTCTGCTCTGCACTGGTCTTTTCAGTTCTTTGCCAGCCTGCTCTGGCCCTCTGGCCTGCACTGGTCTGCTCCACTCTGCTCCAGCTAGACATGTTCAGTGCCTAACCGAAGAAACAGCCATCAGGCCATACCTATAGAAAGAAGTTTTGAACTTGTAGTGAGGAATGACTGGTTGTCGATGTCTGAGAAGGACAAAGGAGCTTTGGGCTTGTGCTGGTTAGTTCTAAGAACAGATGACTTGTTAGTCATTTTTGCAACTACAGTATAGCCTTAATTATGTTTGGTTAGAAACATTGTGATGTTGCTTGTCTACATCCTTTTGAAAACATTGTTTATCACAGTCTGACTACCAGCAGAGCTGCTTTGCACTTTCTCAGGCTGTAATTAGAGTTAAATGGAAGGTCCTAGTTGGGGAAAGTAATTTGGCTGGCTACAAAGCCAAGGTAAGCCTTAGTAGGGTTATGACACTAGAGGAACATTTCAGGAAAATTCAAGTAAAAGAAATGGAAGTGACGAATATGGCTTGCATGGAAGTAGGACACTGCTTGGCAATTGAAATATCTAAGGTAAACCTTTCCTCGATACCCAGAAACTGTTCCCTGCACTTCCATAGATACTCTATGTTGTGAGAAGACTGAGACACATGGGGAGACAAACACAAAATTATACTGAATATAAGATACTTTGGCTCTGGCTGGTGTGGCTCAGTGGATTGAGTGCCAGCCTGTGAACCGAAGTCACCAGTTTGATTTTCAGTGAAGGTACATGCCTGGGTTGTAGGCCAGGTCCCCAGTCAGGGGTGTGCAAGAGACAACCAATCAATGTATCTCTTGTATATCAATGTTTCTCTCCTTCTGTTTCTCCCTTACTTCCCTTCTCTCTAAAAATAAATAAATAAAATCTTTAAAAAAAAAAAAGATATTATGCACTTCCCCTTCCTGTTGTGCTTAGCTTTGAGCTATACCACCTTGAGGATTTTGGCTTTAAGTTGCAAGCATTTTTTTCTCTTAGTACTAGTGAAGTTGAACACACAATTTAGTTTAAATTTCTCCTTGTTCTGAAAAAGTAACGAGGTTGGACAGACTTAGTTTTGTAGTGTAAAGCAACAATGTTCTCTAAAATGGAAAGGGTTGAGATACTGTGAATGTAAAAATCTAAAATGTGCCTGGGACCTGTAAAGTACCATGTATGTATGTGTACTTGTGACTCTGCTCAACTCCTTTCTTCTTCTTTGAGAAGCCTTTTTTTTTTAGATTAATTTCAGAGGAACAGGAGGAGGGACACACCCAACAGCTGTCGAAGCAGGAAACACCTATTCATAATCTGAAGAACAAAAACACGTACATGGAGACTCTTTGTGCATATTTTGGGAATGTGGCTACTTGGTGCACTTTGTGCGATGTCTACAGTGTGATTTAGGCAGTTTTATCTCTGCAAACTTAATTGTTTCCTTTGGAGTGTATTTCTTTGTTGATCACATTCCAGAAGTATCGAGAACTAAGTCCCATAGGACGGCAAGGGGGAAAATTACAGGAGCAGTATTCATCTCAAGCTGGAAAAGGGTCAGTGAAGAGGGACTGGCCGGGCTTGGCCAATGACTACTTGAATTGAACTATTGATGGGAGTATTTAGAACCGAAAAATATAGACTTTGAAGAAAGCGAAAAATGAAAACTGTCCTTGTTTTTCATAATTTATATGGTTATATAAAAGTAAATGAGCTACTCGCTATAATATCTGCATAGCTCTTACAGTGATGCTGCATTCTAAATTTATAATAGGCCGACTTCCCTGTAAGGGGAGGATGAGCAGTATCCAGTTTTCAGGGAAGAGCTTAGTTCTCTTTCAAGTAAGTGAAACCTATATAGCAAATGAGAACGTAGTCCGTGAGGGAATTGGTACTTCTCTCTGGGCTTGTCTGGGGACTCTCTTTGAGGTAAGGTAGACAGGTTTGCACGACTACTGATTGTTAGGGGAAGGTGACCTCTGCCCAGGTGAGGGCTATAAGCTGCAGATGACCCAGCTGCATTTTTGTAAACCAAACTATATTCTTTGCTATAGTCACATATTTTTGTCCCCCTTGGTCCAGTGTTTCTTCGAATGTAGTTTATGGATGGCTTCCGTTAAAGTCACCCGGATATTGTTAAAAATAAAATTTCCTCATTCTGAACTTGACTGATTCAAAATATGGGCATGGAACCTAGCAGTCTGTATTTTAAACAGTCTTCCGTCTGAACACCCCAGCAGGATCTCAACTGTGCTGCCAGGAATTAAGGAGGGGGTCTGATTTCATGAAGGCCACAGAGTCTTAATGGGGAATATGGGGGTGGCAACAACAGAAATCACAATTGAAAGGCTGGAGCTCCAAAGTCTAGCTATTCTGCAGAGCCTGTGTATAAAGTCTCCCTCTGTTGCCAGTTGTGGGGCCTTTAGTCTGTTATTGCAGGAAATAGTGACTTCCTGTAGGCTTTGACACCAGAGAAGCCTAGAAATACCTTATCCATTATTTGTCACCAGCTGACGGCTGAGGCTTCTAAGCTGGGCTGCTATTAAATCCTTAAGAAGGTGATATTCTTTCAGCCAGACAGTATCTTTCTGTGAATATGTTCTCCCTTGGATGTTCAGTTTCATTTTCCCCCAACACTACAATGACTCTTTATCAATGTTTTATTTGGAGCCCGAGTCAAAGGTTAGAAAGTACTGACCCGCCTGCTGTGTGGCCTCACAGGGCCTCTGATGCACTTTCGTAATCACACAAGACTGAGGAGCGCCCCAATAACAGTGAATACTTCCTCCTCCAGTACTTCCGCATTGCCTCACCAGCCTGCATGCCCAACCCACCCTCCGCTTACATACTGTCACTGCTGTCTTTCCTGCCATCTTCCCTTCTGCACGCTTTATTCTGTTACCGATCTCCTATAGAAGCAAAACTGACACTACGTTCTTCTTCAGTTTAATGAAGCACACCACATGCTGTAGCTCAGAACAAAATAACTACTTTGCATTCTTAGATACTTCACTCTCTTTTCTGAGCTATAATAGTAGGCTCATCCGACTAATTCTTCTTCCAGAATAATAAACTCAAGAAAAGTTCCCATAATCCCAAACTCTCTAAACATTATTATCCCTGATTTTCGTTATACTGATGTCTGAAGACATGAATGATCTTTGTAAATATGACAGTTGTATGAGAAGGTAGGCTTTTTCCCCCACCATGAACAGACTAATATAAACTTGGTATCCTTGATAATTTTGCTTTCTTCTTTTTT
Source organism: Micronycteris hirsuta (assembly GCA_004026765.1). NCBI lineage: Eukaryota > Metazoa > Chordata > Mammalia > Chiroptera > Phyllostomidae > Micronycteris > Micronycteris hirsuta. The sequence continues at coordinate 122,418 of PVJI01002206.1, read as the reverse complement.
ATATATTTATGTTTTGAATGTGGTGAGCCAGTCTTTCTGGCTTCTTCAGAAAGAAGTCTGACCCCCTTGCCCTGATGACGCATAAAGGTTGTGCATCCTTTCCTAAATGCAACAGTCTCTTGAGCATTTTTTGGGCTCCCTTTTAGGTCTTTGTAATGCACCTTCCAGAACCCCTTACACTGCAGGAAGATCACTTATATCTCTCCCCGCCTCAGTGAAAGCCTTTCCATTTAATCAGTGGCCTGAACACAAAACCTGGGAGTCACCCTTGACTCCTACCTCTCCTCACTCCCTTCTCTTGCCTCCTAAAAGTCTTTCCTATCAGTCCCTAACACAACCATAACCTCATTCATTCATTCATTTAGGTATGAGAGTGTTTATTTAATCTGTTGCTTTTTTGAAAACATCTTAATTAAGATATAATTCACCCATTTAATATATACAATTCAATGGTTTCATGTATATTCAGTTATGCAACATCACCACAATCTATGTTAGATATTTTTATTACCTCCAAAAGACCCTTTAGCAGTTAACCATAATCTCTTGGTTGGGTTTCTGCAAGAGCCTCCAACTAGTTATTAGTTTTAAGCCCTTGTGATCCATTCTCCAGGTTACAGTCAGAGAGAACTTTCCAAAGTGTAAATCTAAGTGTGCCCCATCCTAGGCTGAAAATTTTCAATAGCTCTTACTCCCACTGTTGTCCACGTAGAGTACACAATCTTTAAGGTAACTCCAGGGCCTGAGGTGCCTGACCTCTTTCTTAATTCAGGGAAAACAGTATTTTAGAGTCACCTGGGGATGATGATGGACTTCAGAAAATTGATGAGCCCTATGCAAAGTTGAAACATACTTAGACATTTCTCCCCATGAAGAGATGATGCACAATTGCGTTAGATTTTCCAAGATCAGAATATCTGGAAAAGCAGCTTAATTACATATAGCTTTACCAATTTTATAGGTTTGTATTATCTATATATTTATTTTATCTGTAGAGTGAGAAATACAATCATATTTTCAGAGTTTAAGGTTTCTAAAGCTCATTCTGGCTCAGAAAGTGTAGGGCAGGGGGAAGCAGGGAGAGGCAGCCCAGGCCCAGAAAGTCTTACTTGGGAGAATAAGGTCTAAATTGAGCTCAGTTAAACTAAGGGTGTGTGTTGGGGGTGGGGGTGGTGCTGGGGGAATTGATAAAGAAGAAAAGAAGGATCACGGAAGGAGCAGAGGGAAGTCTATTGGAGGGAGGAGTGGAATGTCAATGCCACAGCAAATCTGGTCTTTATTTCCTGGGCCACTTGCTCTTGGGAAGATGGGAGGTAGGTGGTCCTTTTTCTTGTCTATCTTTGAAACCCCAGCACCTGGCACACAACAGACATATGACTGGCAACAAGCGCTTAATGGATTAGTAAATAAATGAATGAATACTTCTAATGAAGTGCCACAGATACTTACATTTCTGTGTCTCTTTTATTCATCTCTGCTTAACTCATCTTGTGCTCAATTGAATTGCCCTTAGCTGCATAGCTTAGATAGGGATTTGGTTTGGCACTTGAGAGCACAAGTTTGTACTCCTAGTTCAGTTTTCTTGTTCCTAACACCATGTTGCCTCTCCAAGGCTGTATAAGTGCTGTAATATGCCCCTGAGTGCTCTTAGTGCTTCTCAGAGGCTCACAAACCACAAGTTTCTTTTCTAATAATCAGTTTCATTTCTTTCTAGCCACACCTCTTATTGGTAAGTAGCATGTTTTTCAAGCAGTGAGTTTCAAATAGTCAAACCAATCACCGTGTATTTAGATAATCATTGATGCTTTATCTAATTTGTTTAAAAAAAAACAAATTAAAAAGTGTGTACTTTTTAATCTGCCCATGGTACGGTAATGTCTCGATGGTAATAGATTCCATCTGAAGTAGAGCCTGGTGTATTTGTCAATATAGCACTTTGCCTCCAACTTCTAATTGATCAAAAGGTCTATTAAAACTGAAACTTGCAGAGAAACAACTGACTTTGCTCAAGTTTCAAACACTATTAACATGTATTAGAATTTTTTTTACCTTCACCTAAGGACATTTTTTCATTGCTTTCCAGAGACAGAGAAAAGGAGAAAGCGAAACGTTGATGAGAGAGAAGCATCAATTGGTTGCCTCCCATGCATTCCCAGACCAGGGATCATACATGCCAGGACTGAGAATCATATGTGCCCTGGACCAGGTACCGAACCCACAACCTAGATATGTGTCCTGACCAGGAATTGAACCTGCAATCTTTTGGTTACAGAACAATGCCCTAACCAACTGAGACACACTACCCAGGGCAAAAATTTATTATGAGTTAGATTTATGGACTTACCACACTATAGTAAGTTTTTAAAACAAGGACACACTTTAATATTTCAGCACTAAATTCTACAGTTTTAGAGAAACTCAAGGAAATCTGACACTTGCGAATAGACAGAGGTTATATGGAAAACCGAATTAATAGAATAATGGCTCAGTTCACAATACTATGTGACCCCTAAATGAACTCATCTATAGTACATAAGTGTTCAGGCTTTGGAACCAAATACATTTGGATTTTAGTCTTATAGCTCTGTCAGTTAATAGCCATATGACCTTGGGCAAGTGATTTATCCTTTATGTCTCAGTTCCTCACTTCCAATGTACGAATGATATCCATCTAGCAGAAGTAGTTGAAATAAATTCCTCAATCACCAATAAATGGCAGTTATTATTATGATAACATTCATGTTAAGAATATCAATGCTTAGTGTATTATTCAGGGTTTTTATATTTTTCCTCACCTGAGGACATTCATTTTTCATTGAATTTTCAAAAGAGAAGGGAAAAGGAGGGAAAAGGAGAGGGAGAGAAACATCGATGTGAGAAAGAAACATGGATTGGTTACCTTTTTGTACAGTCCAAATGCGCACAACTAGGCCTTCACCTGGGACAGAACCTACAATCCAGCATGTGCCCTGATGAGGAATCGAACCCGCGACCTTTTAGTTTGCAGGATGACGCCTAATCAAGGAACAACACCCACCAGGGCTCATTAGGGGTTTTTAGATACAAGGAAAAGCAACTATCTCTGGCTCTTTTGAAAGGAGAAATAGTATATTTGACTAGGACACCATTTAACATCTGGATTTTCCGGGAGATTGGCAAACCCCACTTGAATTCTATATAGCCAGCAGCATAGCTAAAATTATGAGCGGGTCCATGAGAACATTTCTGCCAGCTGCCCCTTGCACAGAGGACACCACTTCGCCCTGTGCTGAGGGTGCTTCTGTTGCCTCCACCAGCTAGATGCTCTGGATGCTGCCCCAATAGTGTCTGATTGGTTGCATGGGTGCATCGCAGAGGCCTGGGAGACTGGAGCAAGAAATTCCTGGCACTTGCAGCTACACTTTCAGTTGGAGATGTGATCTGTGTGGCACCCAGATTTATATGATGGGGACTCCTTCAAACATAAAAAAGGACTGAGAATCTTGGTGGTCAAAAAATATGCAAATACACACTACATTTTCCAGTGAGCCACAAGGTTTGGAGATTAGCTTGATTCCTCTCTTTTTCACAAAACCCACATCCAATCCATTAACAAATGTGCTGGCTTCACTTTCAAAATATATCCAGAATCTGACTACTTCACCTCAGCTCCACCACTACCAGCCTACATTAAGCCCCAGCTAGGGCTCTTGCCTGGATTATTAAATCATCCTCCTAAACAATCTGATAGCTTCTACATTTGGCCCCTTACAGTCTGTCTTCAACAGAACAGTCAAGAGTAATTCTCTTAAAAATGCCAGACCACATCACACCTCTGCTCAAAGTCTTCCAATACTTCCCACTTCATTTAGACTGAATGTCAGTTACACAGTGACCTATGAGGCCCTTGCAATTAGTCCTTGTTTTCCCCATTTGTCTCTCTGCTCTCATCCTCTTTTTCTATCACTGTGCCAACCACGCTCAACACTCAGGGTCTTTACACTTGTTTTTCCCCCTCCAAGAACACTTGTCTCAGAGTTTTTTATAACCTACTCCTTTACTTCCTTCAGCTTCCTGCTCAGATATTGTGCTATCAGAAAATGTTCTCTGGACACTATATGAAATTGCCTTCTGGCTCCCATCCTTTTAGATTTTTCTCCACAGCACATTAATCACCACCTGACATTCTGTATATCTAATTGCTAAATTGTTTCTGTCTCTCCCTGTAAAATGTGAGAAGATAGGGACTGATTTGCATCCTCACCATCTAATTGTCACACACTAATATTTGATGAATGAATGGATAATAACAGATCTTTAATAACTATCACTATCATTTAAGTAAGGTATAATCTGTACATAATGATGTCTGCACAAGATGGTGTCTTTCCTTAATACTGTTTCCACAGTTATATTTTTAGGACACATCTAACTATGACACTCACACATATAAAATTTTTCTATTGCTTCTGACTGCCACTAGTCACACTTCTTGATAAAGTAGCATGTTAATGCTAGCTCAGAGGGTCAACTCTACTTTTAGGATATTGGAGGAGAAAATTTCCAATTGTCTTCCTCTTTTGGCTCATGTGTATATATACTCTACAAAAAGCCAAGAAAGTAGAGGACTTGAACTTTTCAGTGTTTAATTTATTTACATAGAAAAATATATCCCCATACAACTTTAGTAGAACTCTGAAATAATCATGCAAGGCAGTGTTTCTAGAAATGAAGAGCTCCTAGACTTCTATGAATATATACACAGACTTCATTTTCAAACTACTATTTCTAGTGTCAAAATGATTTCTATTATATATCCATTATTGTTATAAGATTCAATTCTTTAACAATTATATGATTTTTAAAAAATACCTGCATTCATCCAGTTTTCTCCAACTCTATACGACAACCACTGTTTCAAAATAAAGGCAAAATAACTAGTCAACATGCAGCTATTATCCTGTGTTTCAAAATAACTGATCAGGATTTTAGCTCTTGCTCTAAAACTATTTGTTAAACTTGGAGAATCACTAAAAATCTTCAGGGTTTTTAAAAATTGTGAATAGCTGGCATTAGATATTCTCTACCATTGCTTCAGAGACCACAAATCAGTTTCAACCTTCTTGAGTTTAGGTTTCTCGGTTGTCCATTTCACAACTGTATTAATTTTACCTTGCAGGACACCAGTGCTCATAGTAGATGTATAATAATTATATGTTCAGCTAAATTAGTAAATAGCCCCCTATATTTGACACAGGCCTAGCTTATAATGGTTGATCAATAAATATTTGTTGAGGGAAATAAAGTACCTGAAAGGAGCCTAGAAGGATGGAATAACCCCCTATATTCATTCACCAACATGAAGATCAAGTATTATATTCTCATTAGAGTTGACTTATGCTAGTTAAAATAGTAAGTTTCCCGCCTGGCTGGTGTAGCTCAGTGGATTGAGTGTGGGCTGCGAACCAAAGAATTGCCAGTTCAATCCCAGTCAGGGCACGTGCCTGGGTTGCAGGCCAGGTCCCCAGTGGGGGCCATGTGAGAGGCAACCACACATTGATGTTTCTCTCCCTCTCTTTCTCCTTCCCTTCACCTCTCTTTGAAAATAAATAAATAAAATCTTTAAAAAAATAGTAAATTTCCCAAGAATTTAATTTTTTTCTACTGCAACTAGAAAAGACTTACACAAAAAAAATTGGTCAAGTTAACAAATACACATCTTTGAGGTCTTTTTAATTCTTTCTGGGTTAGTGCACAAATGGTGGCCTGGAAGACAGAAAGTGTGTATTTGGACATCAAATAGTTCTATTGCAAAGAACAGTGTGATAATTACTTAAACTTCACCTACAATTTACAGAGTGAGACAAAAGTAGGTTTCCAGTTTTTCATATGAAAAATAATACAATAATTAATAAATAAGAATGCAAGAATAAACTCTGTTTTGCATACTCACAACTGTACACCTACTTTTGCCCAGCCCCTTATATCCAGTTCCTTATTAAGCTCCGAGTTTTGCTATTATGGAAATGTAGTAGACCACATCTGAAGAGTCTCTTAAGTGAGAAAACACTGAGCAAAAAAGAGAAGGAAGTCATCATTCTTGCAGTGACACTTAACAACTAACTATATTAAAAAAAAAAACAACAAACTACATTACACTCCTGAAGACTAAGGTGAGGTGGTTTGCTTCATAGACTATCAAGTTAGATAATTGGAAGATTAAGGCAGTGCAATATTAGCAGAGAGAAAAAAAATTAACCAATACAACAGACTATAAAACCCATGAACAGAGAAGCATGTCTCTATGGAAACAGAGTGTGAAAAAGTTACCAAAAAAACTTAGCAGGGAAAAAATTGAGTGACTATTCAATAAATGATGCTCAGGTAATTAATTATTTAATTTTGAATTTGGATTCTTTTTGAGTATCATACATAAAAATCAATTCCATACATATTAAAGATTTAAACTTTAAAAATTGAAAAAATTAAATTTTAAGAATAAAATTTGAGCCCTGGCTGGTGTGGCTTAATGGATTGAGCACCGGCCTACAAACCAAAGGGTCACTTGTTCGATTCCCAGTCAGGGTACATGCCTGGGTTGCAGGCCAGGTCCCCAGTTGGGGGTGCTCTAGAGGCAACCACACATTGATGTTTCTCTCCTTCTCTTTCTCCCTCCCTCCCCATCTCTAAAAATAAATAAATAAAATCTTTTTAGAAAAAGAATAAAATTTAAGAAAACTTTAATAATCAAGAAATTTTTAGAGACAAACCATAATGGAAATGATTGAATAATTCCACTATATTAATATCAAGTATTACTTTTTATTAAAAGACCTCAAAAAGACAGGAAAAATACAAGCCACGGACTAGAGGACAACATTATGATATATAACCAACCAATGTTTAGTGGCCATAACATATAGAGAATTCCTATGAATCAAATAAATAGAAATAGTCAAGGAAACCCATCAGAAAATGGGCACAGAGCATGAACAGGGATTTCACATAAGAGGAAACACAATTAAGAAATAAACATATAGAAAGATGCTCAATCTCATTTATAAGAAGGGAAATGCACATTAAACTACAATGAGACACTATTTCACATCCACCAGATTGACAAAAATTTTTTTTTAAAGATTTTATTTATTTTATTTTTAGAGAGAGGGGAAGGAGAAATAGAGGGAGAGAAAGAGCAATGTGTGGTTGCTCTCACATGGCCCTCACTGGGGACCCGGCCTGCAACCCAGGCATGTGCCCTGACTGGGAATCGAACTGGGACCGCTTGGTTTCCAGCCCATGCTCAAGACTGACAAAAATTTTTAAAGAAAACTCATAAGTGTGCACAAGGAAATGGAACAGCAGTAACTTTTCTATACTGCTCAGAAATAATTTGGCATTATACACTATGACAATTGGCATATACCCTGTGCAATATATCTATTGCATAAGAACATCAAGATAAAAGACAAATATTCAGAGTGGTGTTAGCCAGAGAGAAAGGGTGCTGGGGGTAGGTGAAGGTTGGCAAAGGGTGGGGGAAAACGGAGGTGGAAAAAGACTTTGCTTGAGGCCGTTGGTGCACAATGCAGTGTGCAGACGACATTTTGTTGAGTTGTACATTTGAAACCTGTACGATTTTATATACTAATGCCACCCCAATAAATTCAACTTTGAAAAAAGAAGAAACGTACAAGAAATCCAAATCCTAGAAATAATTAAAATGTCCCTTCATAGGATAATAGAAAAGTTGTGGTATATTCACATCCAGAAATACTATATAGCAATAAAAAAAGAATGATATAGTTACATGCATTAACATGATTGACTCTCACAAATATTTTTGGCAAAAAAATAATTGCAAAAGAATGCAGAAATGTATATGTGGCATTGCAATTTATAATGTAAAAATTATATTTTGTCTTCATCGACTTTTCTTGACACAAAGTCCCCCAACTCCTGGAACTTTTTAAATGGTAAGAAGCACCTTTCAACCACATCTGAGTTTATGTTAATGAGGGAATTTTTGGAAAGCTTCCAAGATAGGGGCTGGTTGCTAGGAGAACCAACTAGGATTAGAGCTTTCAGTCTGCCCCCACCTTCACCTTGTTGGAAAGAAGAGGAACTAGAGGTTGAATCAGGCCTCAATAGCCAATGATTTTATCAATTGTACCTACCTAATGAAGCCTCCATAAAAACCTGAAGGTTCAGGGGTCAGAGAGCTTCTGGGTTGGTAAGCACATGGAGGTTCTGGGAAAGTGGAGAGCCCAGAGAGAGCATGGAAAGGTCCATGCCCCATCCCCCATACCTTGTGCTATGCATCTCTATCATCTAACTATTCCTGAGTTATATTCTTTTGCTGAAGAAAAACCACAGGTGTGAAATGGCATCACTCATGCTAAAAGTCCATGTTACCAAACCTGGATCTAATTAATCCTTGTTATAATTGCAGTTTTCAAAGTCTCCCAGAAATGTAATCAACCAGTCTGGAATTTTCTGATCAACACCAGTGAGGTAATCTGTTCTCTCCATCTCACTCCCTCCATCACAGAAAGATGTCTGGTCCCCAAAATAATCATTTCTTGAACAAACAAAATTGAAAGACTTAGAGACACAGAGAACAGGCAGATGGTTGCCAGAGAAGAGAGGTGTTGGAGGACTGGGTGAAAAAGGTAAAGGGATTAAGAAGACAAATTGGTAGTTACAAAATAGTCACGGGGTGTAAAGTACAGCACAGAGAATATAGTCAATAATATTGTAATAACTATGTATGGTATAGTGTGGGTAATAGAAATATCAGGGGGAACACTATTTAAAGTATATGATTGTTTAACCACTATGTTGTACAACTGAAACTAATACATAATAGCACTGAATACGAATTGTAACTTAAAAATAAATTTAAAAATGTTCAAGAAAAATAAGCGAATAATTCTTTTCTTTTGTTAATAGCTCCCATGCCACACCCTTCTTCCTATAAAAATCTTTCATTTTGTTTAACCCTTTGGAATACCCTTCTAGTTGCTACCTGTGATATAGCGCAATTCATGGATCATTTAATAAAATTTAGAACTTCAAATATACTTGGTTGAATTTGGTTTCTTAACACTTTTGTAATAAACTTATAATCTATTAAGTAAACTGTTGTCCTCAGTTCTGTGAGCTGCTGTAGCAAATTAATTGAACCTGCAGAGTGGATCATGAGAACCTCTGATTTATAGCTATTAGGTCAGAAGCACAGGTAACAACCTGGACTTGCAATTGGGCATCTGAAGTGGGGAAGGGGTACGTGATACTTCCTCTCGGTAGAAAGTATCAGAATTGAGTTAAACTGTAGGACCTCCAGTTGGTGTCACAGAATTGCTTGATATGTGGAGAACCCACGCATCTGGTGTCAGAAGTGGTGTCGTAGTAGAATATTGAGAATAGAGATGCCCAGTATAAGTATGTTGCTTTTCCTTTAAAGTATATACATTCAAAAACTTTTAAAACCCAAATAACCTATTATAAAGAGAAATAAAAATTCTTACACATTTTAGAAGAGAGATTACCTCAGTATTAGAAAGATGGCAGTTTGGGAGGGGCCTTCAAAGTTTTAGGAATGCTCTTTTTCTTAAGTTGGGTGGCAGTTACACATGTGTTTGTCCCTTAGATAACATACCTCCTATATTCTTTTATATGTATAAAATATTTTATGATGAAAGAATATAAAAACAAATTGATAAGAAAATGTGAAGTCCTTGTGGAAGTACTAGCAATTCAAGAACTCAATTCAAGAACTCAACAACTAAGTATCATTTCCATATATTAAGAAAACATTCAGCTACATAGATTTTTAAAAATTGTTGTTCCTCAAAAAACTAAAAATGGAACTGCCTTTTGACCCAACAATTCCACTGCTGGGATTATACCCTAAAAATCCTGAAACACCAACTCAACTACAGAGATTTTTGAAGGAAAAATAATGTGTTTTATAACCAAAAAGTGAAAACACATTCAAAGAGTTCATCAAAACATTTTAAAGTGCTTAATTCAAAATCAGTTCCTCAAGTGACATGGAAATTAAAGTAATACATCAGGAGAAAGTTGGCAAAGGCCAATATGGCTAGAGATATATTTTGAGATATAAACATATCTTAGTATTTTTTCCTTCATTAATTTTTCCCTTAAAAAACCCCCACCAGCTCCCAACCAAAATCAAGAAAATAGCCCTGGCTAGGTGGCTCAGTTGGTTGAAACACTGTCCAGTACAACAAAAGTTTGCAGGTTTGATTCTCAGTCAGTGTACATAGCTGGGTTGCAGATTTGATCCCTGAATGGATACATGGGAGCCAGCTGTTTGATGGTTTTCTCTCTGATGTCTCTCTCTCTCTCCTCCCCTTCCTCTCTCTAAAATCAATAAATATATCCCCAGGTGAGGATAAAAAAGAAAATATAAAAATAGCAGGCGCGCTTTCTTGTTCTTTTGGCACAGACTATTACTTTGGTAGCCCCCCAAAAAACCATGCTTGCCGTATTCTTGCCTGTGCCATAGTCCCTCCCCTTCGATCAAGGATGGCTCTGTGACATGCTTAGCACTATTTCAAGTCCTAAACTGTCACGAAACCCAGCCAGCAGGATTCGTATGCCATGGCTGCATGTAAATAATTTTACACATAATTTGATAATGGGCTAGAAATTCCGGGACCACATGTCCCCTCCATTATCATCTTGGAGAGGCCCCGAACTGTGTGTCAACTGGCCTTTTATTGCCGTTTCTTGGGCACTTTACATATGAATGGTCTTTATTAACTATGCATGAACTGTAGATTTACATTAGGTGGTAGATGCCCAAGATAGTACATCAAGAGGATAGATATGCAAATGAAAAGACAATAGGCTTGGACTGAACTCTGGTCTGAGGAAGCTAGGCATGCATTAGCATAAGTCCTTTTGACCCAGGGAGAGAGATTTTTAGTAAGAGTAAGGTTTCATTTTAAATCTAAGGAACATGCTAGCCTGATTTCCCCACAGGAAATTCTGCTTCCATGAACATGGGTCCATGCATGCTGGCTTACGTTCCATGAGAGACTTTGCTCCTTGACAAGCGTGAAAACACAGGGCTACAATTCCCCACTGTGGATATATGAATTTCCCTTACTAAACCTTAAGAAAGTCTCAAGCTTCCATTTTTGTGCTTGAGGGGAAGCCAGGTACTACATAAATCTGATTACCCTGAGACTGTCTCTCTGTTAGAATCCCAACCTAGCTGTGAGGAAAGGCATGGGAAAGAGATCTGACGGACATGGCCATCAGTCCCTGCATAGCATCAAGCCAACAATCAGTATCAAATTGCCAGTCATTTGAGTAAAACATCTTGGAAGCGACCCCTCCAAGAACTGCTCAGACCGATACCACATGGAACAGGAAGATCCAGTTCTACTAAGCCCTGCCCAAATTGCAGAATCATGAGCAAATAAAGAAAATGATTATTCTTTTAAACAACTAGGTTTTGAGGTACTTTGTCATGCATCAATTCATAACTAAAACAAGGCGCAGGGTAGAAAAGTTACTTTCTTCCTTGGAACTTTTCCCCCCCTAAAAACGTAAGTTTTTAGGAGAATGCAGAGGATTTCTGAGGGGGGATGAGAAAGGGACTTATAGGCTTGATAGAGTGCCTTAAAAAAATGAGGAGAGTTTTGTCCAGATTAAAAAGATTCCCTTTAGGCTGGTAAGAAAAGGTGGTACTCTCTATTCCCCTAAATAGCTATATACAGCGGGGATGAAAAATGGAATTATCTTCTGGAGGGCAAGCCCCTTGTAATACAGGCTTCCCCTGCTAGGTGAGTGTCCTAGGAATGCGTCTGTATCAGTGCACCAGCTGGTGTTGTTATGAGAGGCTGGGCTTCAGTGAATTTTTTGAAGACTCTCAACATGTTTGCCCATTTCTTGATAGGTGATTTACAAGTGCACTTGTCTACACTGCACTGACTTTTCAACAGTTTTTGATCAAAAATGGCAATGATGTCCCCTACCCCACCCTTTCTATTTACCTGATCTCATCCCAAGCAACTCTTATTTTATGTTTCCCCAGATGAAAAAAATCCTCGGAGGGCTGGCTGCAGTGAGGCGGCAGGCTGTGCGGGAGGGGCTGACTTAAGGAGAAAGAGAGACTCAGAGCTTGCTGTGGACTACAGCAGTTGCCTTGGTGGGAGAAACTCCCAGTCTCACATGAGAATTTGCTGAAAAGTGGGCTAGAGATGAGCAGGGAAGCTGCATTGTTCCCTCTCTGGCCCCTCCCCCACAAGCAGCTCTGTAGCAAGGCAAGGATGAGAATACAGAGGGATATCTCAGCTTCTAAGTTCCCCTTTGAGGAGTGTGGGGTCTCAACCCCACAGCAGGCTCCCCAGCCTATATAGCACCAGAGCAGGGAAGGGGAGCCCACATAATATCTGGCTATGAAAATCAGCAGGGTTTCTGTCCACCAGGGAGAGATAGAAGTCTGCTAGAAACCCAGACACCCTCTTAAAGGGCTAGCACAAAAATCTCATCTACAGCCACTTACCCTGGGCTCCAGCAGAGGGTGGGTTGCTACAAGCAGACTAGAATCATGTGAGGAGAGACTGGGTTGTGTGGCTCTGGGGACATAGCTGAAGAATCTGCCACCACGGTTCCTGTGCTGAGTCCCTCTCCATACTGCCCACAGACACCCACATTCTTAGGTCAAGCACTCCCCTCCACAGGGTATCCTGGGGGAATGCAGTAGCCCCACCCTCCTGACCCCCTGTTGCCCAGCCCTGCCAAGTTCATACCTTGTGGAGGAGTCAGCTGCCTGGACTCATGATACAGAGGAATGAGTAGACTCAGGGCATATCAGAGAAGGACCCAATTAGCTCCTTAAGCAGCACATCCAAAGGGACATTTCATCAGGCACTGGATGCTGCTGGGGCAAATTCTGCATGGTGTGGTCAGCACCCACACAGTAGCTTATACACTGTGGTTCACAGTCAGCTAGCCTGAAGGTCAATCCCACCTACAAGGGGGCCAACAGAAATCAAGGCTCAACTACAACGAAAGGGCTCACATAACCCACACAAGAGACATTCCCGGAGCACCTTATTTGGGTCACTTGGGAGAATGCACTACTGAGCCTCAAAGGATACCTACTATGTAATGCCAACATACCAAGACTGGGAGACATAGGAGATCCAGCTAATATACAGAAACAAATACAGAGAGACAGCCAAGAGAGGGAGACAAAGAAATATGCCCCAAATGAAAGAACAGGGGAACTCCACAGAAAAAGAAGTAAGTGAAATGGAGGCAAGCAATTACCAGATACAGAGTTCAAAACATTGGTTATTGGCTCAAGAACGTAGGGGAAGAATGTGTACACTCAGTGAGATCTTAAACAAAGAGATAGTAAGCATTAAAAAAGGACATAGAAATCATAAAAAAGAATCAGTGAGAAATAAGTAATATGATATCTGAAATGAAGAATACACTAGAAGGAATCAACAGTAGGTTAGATGAAGCAAAGGATTGAATTAGTGATTTGGAAAACAAGAAAAAAACACCCTATCAAAGCAGAAAAAACAAAAAAGAATTTTTAAAATGAGGATAGTTTAAGGGACCTCTGGGACAATGTGAAGTGTGACAACATCCACATAATAGAGAAAACAGAAGAAGAGAGCAAGTAATAGATTGAGAATCTACTTGAAGACATAATGACAGAACACCTCCCTAACCTCATGAAGGAAAAAGATATACAAATCCAGGAAGTGCAGAGAATCCCAAACAACATGAATCCAAAGAGACCCACACCAAGACACACCATAATTAGAATGGCAAAGGTTAAATACAAAAAGAGCATCTTAAAAGCAGTGAAAGAATGACAATTACCTACAAGTGTAACTGTTATCTGATTTCTCAACAGAAACATTTCAGGCCAGAAGGCGCTAGCATGAAATATTCAAGTAATGAAAAGCAAGGACCTACAACCCTGGCTGGTGTAGCTCGTGGATTGAGCACGGGCTGCGAACCAAAGGGTCGCTGGTTTGATTCTCAGTCAGGGCACATGCCTGGGTTGCGGGCCAGGTCTCCAGTGAGGGCCATGTGAGAGGCAACCACACATTGATGTTTCTCTCCCTCTCTTTAATTAAAAAAAAAAAAAAAGCAAGAACCTACAAACTGCTCTACCCAGCAAAGTTATCATTTAAAATTGAAGCAGAAATAAAGAACTTTCCAGACAAACAAACAAACAAAACTAAAGGAGTTCATTATCAGCAAACCAGCCCAGCATTACAAGAAATGTTTTAAAGAGACTTCTTTAAGGAGAAAAAAAGAAAAAGAAAGAGAAACATAGTTATGCAAAATTAAATGTCAATAAACATGTACCTATCAATAATCCCTGTAAATGTAAATGGCTTAAATGCTCCAATCAAAAGTCAAGGGTAGCTGAATGCATGAGAAAACAAAACCCATATATTTGCTGTCTACAAGAGACCCACCTAAGAATGAAAGATGTACATAGACAGAAAGTAAAGGGATAAAAAAGATATTTTGTGTAAATGGAAATTAAAAAAAAAAGCTGGGGTAGCATTACTTTTATCAGGCAAAATAAACTTTTAAAAATGGTGTAAAAAAAAGACAAAGAAAGACATTACATAATGATAAAGGAATCAATCTAACATGAAGATATAACCCTTGTAAGCATTTATGCACCAAAAATACAAACCTAAATATATAAGGCAAATCTTGACAGACATAAAGGAAGAGATTGAAATCTTGATGGACACAAAGGAAGAGATTGACAGTGATATAGTCACCATAGAAGATTTTAACACACCATTGACATCAATGGATAAATCTTCCAGACAGAAAATCAACATGAAAACAGCCCCTTAAATGATATACTAGACTAGATAGATTTATTGACATTTTCCAAGCATTTAATACCAAAGCAGCAAAATATACATTCTTTTCAAGTACACATAGAACATTTTCTATGATAGACCACATGTTATGACACAAAACATGTCTCAATAAATTTAAGAAGATTAAAATTGAAAATGAGATTAAGATGAAAATGAGAACAAAACCACCCAAAATCTACGGGGCACAGTGAAAGCAGTTCTATGAGGGAAATTAAGAGAGTTACAGGTCTACCTAAAAAAAATAAGAAAAATCTCAAACAGACAATCTATTATACCTAAAGAAACTAGAAAAAGAACAAAGACCAAAGTGAGTGGAGATCAGAGTGGAAAAAAAGAAAAGAGAGTATAAAAAAAACAATAAAAAAGATCAATGAAACCAAGAGCTGGTTCTTTGAAAAGATAAACAAGACTGATAAATCTTTTTTTTTTAAGATTTTATTTATTTATTTATTTTTAGAGAGAGGGGAAGGGAGGGAGAAAGAGAGGGAGAGAAAGAGCAATGTATGGTTGCCTCTCACGTGGCCCTCACTGAGGACCCGGCCCGCAACCCAGGCGTGTGCCCTGACTGGGAATCGAGCCGGGACCCTTTGATTCCCAGCCCACGCTCAATCCACTGAGCTACACCAGCCAGGGCAAGACTGATAAATCTTTAAAGAGACTCATTAAGGAAAAAAAGAGAGAGGACCCAAATAAATATAATCAAAAGTGAAAGAGAAGCAACAACTGACACCACAGAAACACAAAGGATTTTAAGAAAATACTACCAATAACTCTATGCCAACAAATTGGACAACCTGGAAAAAATCGATAATTTCCTAGAAACATACAACTTTTTAGAACTGAATCTAGAAGAAACAGAAAATCTGAACATTCCAATTACAACTAATGAAATCGAAACAGTAATAATAACAATAAAAAAACCTCTCAACAAATGAAAGTCCTGCATCAGATGGCTTCACAGGTGAATTTTCCCAAACATTCAAAGAACTATCACCTTCTCAAACTACTCCAAAAATTCAAGAAGAGAGAAGATTCCCGAACTCATTTTACAAAGCCAGCATTATCCTAATTTTACAACCAGGTAAAGACACTACAAAGAACGAAAATTATATGCCAATATCCCTGATAAACATAGATACAAAAATCCTCAACAAAATGTTAGCATACCGAGCCCTGGCCACGTGGTTCAGTTCGGTGGAGTTTTGTTCAGTGCACAGAAGGGTTGCTCGTTGATTCCCAGTCAGGGAATATACCTAAGTTGCGGGTTAAGTCCCTGGTTGGGACACATATAGGAGGCTATTCATGAAAACATGTCCTTCGATGAGGATTAAGAAAAAAGTTAGCATACCAAATTCAGCAATGTATTAAAAAAGTCTTTCACCATGATCAAGTGAGATTTATTCCTGAGGTGCAAGCTTGGTATTATATCTGTAAATAAATTAACATGATACACACATGAACAAAATGAATAAAAATAATATGATCATATCAATAGATGCAGAAAAGCATTTGACAAAATCCAGCACCCATTTATGATAAAAACTCTCAGCAAAGTGGGAATAGAAGGAACATATCTCAACATAAAAGCCATGTATGACAAACCCACAGCTAATATAACATTACTCAATGAGGAAAAACTGAAAAAGTGTTTCCTTTAAGATCAGGAACAAGACATGGATGCCTGCTTTTACCACTCTTATTCAGCATAATACTGGAATCCTACCCACAGCAATCAGACAAGAAGAAGAAATAAAAGGCATCCAAATTAGAAAGGAAGAAATAAAACTGTCATCGTTTGCAGATTACATAATACTATATAGAGAGAACCCTGAAGATTTCATCAAAAAACTACTAGAACTGGTGAAGGAATTCAGTAAAGTAGTAGGATACAAAATAAATATATAGAAATTGGTTTCATTTTTACACACCAGTAATGAACAATTTGAGTGGTTGTTGGTGGTGATAAAAATTTTTTGCCTTCAGGGAGTTTTGTAATTAAACTATTACATTTCTATGACTATAGATATAAATAAGAATTTTGATAAAGCTGCTTTAATTGTACAATTTAAATTGCCCAATTAATTACAGTCATCTATTTCATTTGAATGTTCATTGCTTCAGAAAATTTCCAATTTAACTTGAGGTGATTTATTTGTTGGGTTTCTCAGAAGAATGGCACACCCAAAACATCATAGGCTTACTCATGGTTGTGAAATGTCATTTTTTTTTTTTTTGGTGAATGTAAAAAATAAAAGAAAACAAAACAAGCAACAACAACCATTTACATGTATACAGGGTAGAGTAGTAATAGGTTTACAGTTGTTCATATGGAAAATAATATAATAATTAATGAATAATCCAAAAAGAATAAACGCACGACTGTGAACCTACTTTTGCCCAACCCTGTATTTATATTTACACACAAAAATAAATAAACCTAGAATGGTCCTTAGGCATTATATGTTAAATGTAAGTTTCGATTGAGTAATAACTACTGAAATTTTTCTAACATTTAGAAAAGCTCTTCTTAATGCAGAGGAAATAATATGCTATGGTATCAAATGTCTTTCCTGATAAATGAAGCAACTTTAGAAAGCTTTTATTTGTTCAATGTAACCGGTGTTATTGATTTAAAAAATACAACCCAACAATCCCGGGAATACTATTCAAAATGAACTCGCACTTGATTTTTATTAGAATGTAATTATTTTTCACACTAATAAGAGATAAAACCACACATATATGCAGATTATTGCACATCTTCTGGACAAAAATGCCAAGTTTGTCTCTCTTCATAAAAAACAATTGCAATTTGAGGACACTTTATGTTTGCCTCTTTGCCAGGACCAAGTCTGCCTCATCCGTATGAAACATGAGAAACATTAATCCTCCACTGCTATCTGTGACACCAGTTACTAGTTCAGGATCAAGACCATGATGAAGTATTTTGGTTTGTCAGCAGGAGCTCTTGTCTTCTTTGATTTGCTGTCATCAGTTTCACTGTCATATAAAGGTTTTCTTTTTGTAGCACCTATTTCTTTACCAGCTTTTGAAAATTAAAAAAAAAATGCTTCATTAACCCTAAACAATTAAAATTTTCTTTAGGTTTTCAAGTATTGTCAGCTGTTCTTAAGGAAATAGAAATAGAAATTCTATCTTCCCATTCACTACTCTACATTAGCCCAGTACATTTTTACACTACAAAATCTTCAGGCTCTACTGCTTTGACATTTTTTTTTTTTTTTTACTTTTTTCCATTCTGTTTCTTTCCCATTCTTTACAATGTTGTTTTATTGGAAGCCACTTTTAATTGTAGACTTGAGGAGCTATTATTCACTGTTTCCCATCACCTCTGATGTGGGTCTGTGTTGCGTCAGATCTCAGGAGGAGAAATGGGGAGCTGTGCAAAAGACTGTTTTGGGCCCTGGCTGGTGTGGCTCAGTGGATTCAGCGCGGGCTGGGAACCAGAGGGTCCCCGTTCGATTCCCGTTGGGGCACATGCCTGGGTTGCCGGCCGGGTCCCCGTGGGGGCCATGTGAGAGGCAACCATACAGTGCTGTTTCTTTCCCTCTCTGTCTCCCTCCCTTCCCTTCTCTCTAAAATAAATAAATAAAATCTTAAAAAAAAAGAAGAGACTGTTTTGGGGTAGGTTGTAATGTAACAATAGTTAACCTGACAGTTAAATCTTTATATTCTATATAATAAGATGACCAATGAAAATAAAAATCAAGTCAATTGAGCCCTGGCTGGGTTGTTTGGTGGGCTGGCGCATTGTCCAGTACACCAAAAGGTAGCAGGTTACAACTCCGACCAGGGTACATACCTAGGCTGTGGGGTCATCCATGGTCAGGGTGTGTATGGGAGGCAACTGCTCCATGTTTCTTTCTCACTTCTCTCTCCCTACCTCCCTTCCTCCCTCCTTCCCCCTCTTCCTCCCTTCCTCTCTGAATGCTAAGCATTTTGTGAATGTTGTGTAATTTAAACCTAATAACTCTTGGGCAGAGATGCTCCCATTCATAATTTTCAGCAACATGCCAGCTGCGGTGGGGGTGAAACGAGTAGGATAAAGATTCGGATGCGAAGATACTCCGGCGACCTGAACGCTGTCCGTATTCCAGAATCCTGGGAGGCCACCTGAACGAAGCCGCGCTAGTCACAGAACTTTGGTTCAGACGTTCTCAGGGTGGCCCATACTGGGGCCCACATAAAACCATTAGGAAATGGGCTAGAAAAGGTGGCGCAGGGTCTCTTGACAGTGTTTTCTCTCCGTGGGAACCCATGTGTTCGCCGCGGGGGAAGTTCCAGCCAGTGAGGCCTGTGCGCCTGATACTGCAAGCCCGATGCTGAGTTAACGGGACCCGACCACGTAGGGCACAGCCTGCGCAACGCGGGAAGCTCGAGGCCGGGCAGGCTCCGTCCAGTTCGCAGCGAGGAGGGAAGATACCGGGACCCTCACCACAGTGAGAAAATAGTCACTCAAAAGCCTCTCCACGCCGCTGCCGGGACAGGCTCTCTGACCTCAGCTAAGGGGTCGCCCCCAACAGCTCAGGTGCCCACGGAGGGCCCGAGCTTCTCTCCAAATTTGCGAGGGCGAAAGGGGCGGGCCCGGGCGCGGAAGCCCCGCCCCCGCCCGCGCGGACTGCCGGATTCGCCCCGCCTCCTCTGGAACGCCGGCGGCCCCTCTTCCTTCTGCGCCACAGGCCGTGGCGAAGGCCCTGGTTTCGGGTCGCGCCGCGAGGCTCGCGTGGGTGGCATCGGGCGCGGGTCCCGGCCCTAGGAAGAGCGCACCCTCCACCCCGCGAGCGGCGGCCGCGGAAGTGACGTGTGTACGGGCAGGAGCTTGTTTGAATCGGTTCCCGGGTGATCCTCGCGTTTGCCGCTGTTCTGCTGCCGCCGCGGAGGGTGGGGCCGCGGCGCGCCAGGGTTGAGGCCTCTCGCTGCCCCGGGCACTGGAGCCGAAGGCGCCGCGCGGAGCCTGTGTCTGGGTCCTCTGAGCGCGGCGGCGTTAGGCGCCGGCGCGGCTGTTTTTTTCTCCTCTGCCCCAATATGGCAGCGGCAGGCGGCGGCGGGCCCTCTGTGGGGACTGGAGAGGGCGGCGGAGGCGACGGCTGCAGGAACGTGTACTTGTTTGACCGGCGCGAGAAGGAGTCGGAGCTCGGCGACCGGGTGGTTCAGGTCGGGGAGCGCTCGGACTACTCGGAGTTCCGCGCCTCCGTGTGTCAGGTACGCGAATGGGCGCCGGAGGGATGCGCAGGAAGAGTTCGGGTTGGGAGGGTGACCAGAAACTCAAGTTTTCACTCTAGGCAATAAACCTGTCACCCGGCCCTGGTCTTGAGGCTTTGGTTTCTCTCTCCTGGGTGCCCGCCATCTCCGTGTCCCGGCGACAGGAAGCCCAGGGCCGGTCCTCCTCGGGGTGCAGACCCGGCCCCCCGTGGGCCTCCCTCTGCCCCTGTGTTTTACGGGGGATCTCGCTGCCCAGGGGTTGAGACCTCGGGTTTAATTGGCCTGTGGCAACCTTATACTCCACTTGTGTCTCTTTCGTGTGGAACTTTTTTAGTTTCTAAAGAAGAGAGAATTAGTTATACCTGGTGGCTCTGTGAGGAGGGTTGCGATGCTGAAAAGTTGTGAAATTCCTGGAGTCGGTTTTCTTCAGGTTCATCAAATGCTGCAGTAATTCCCCGGGTCGCCCTGTCAAGACCCCGCGCTCGCCGGCGCTGGCAGGGTCCTCCCGCGGCGGGACACTTGCCCAAGGCGGTCTCGCAGGTGGAGCTTGCTTTCTGGTTTTCTGGACCCTAGTCCTTGGGAGTTCCTGGACTAACTCGGGGGGTGTCCGTGGGTGACTGTGGAACACCAAAGAAAGGAGTGTATTAGTTGGCTTTAACAATGAAGGACCATGTAAAAAACCAACTTTGACCTGTGCAGCGTTTTATGTGTAAGAGGTGGTGATGCTGTCTGGTATCGACACGCCCTGCGTTAACCAAATGAGGTTCTTGTTACGCTATAAAGAACTCTTAGTAAACCAAGGAAAACGAAGTTTCTGTGGAAGTGTTTTAACTTGAGTGGGCTGGTGACTTAAGACTGTTTTAAAGACAGAACTCTGTGTAGTGCTGAAGTAATTGAAATCAAGAGCCACACAAGCAACGTGAGAGCAAGGACTTTGATTTGTTCACAGCTGTATTCCCAGTGTCTAGAACTGTGCCTGATGCATAGTAAATGCCCAAATTGATGAATATTTGAATGACGACAAAAATGTATGAACTTGGAAATTCTTTCTGTGCCTCGATATAGCAGATTCCCATGTGTTTTAAGAGTGAGTGAAAGAATGCTTGTCTGATGATGAGTGTTTTGTATCTAAAACCGTCCCCTCAAAAGGAGAAATTTTTTGTTTATTATTTTTATTGTAAAAACATCAACATAATAAAATATAGATCCAGAAGAAAAAAGTAAATTTTTATGCATTGTAAAATTTTATAACCACTGTAACACTTGGGGTTATTTCTTACCCCCACTTTAAAAAAGTTTTAAATGTATTGGAGGTGACATTGAACAATAACATTGTATAAGTTTCAGGTATACAATTTTGTAATACATTGTCTGTTTATTGTGTAAAGTGCTCACCACCCAAAGTCTAGACCCTCATTTTAAAAAATGACTGTAATGCATGTTTACTTTTCACTTAATATTGTTAGCATTTTAATGCAAGTTCTCATAATCAAAGTTTGAAATGGTCTGTTTAGTACTGCTGTTTACGTAAACAAAACTCCTTTTTGTCGACATTTACATTACTTTCAGTTTTAAGTAATGCCATGATAAACATCTTTGAATGCATAGTCTTTCATGTCATTTTCCTTGTTAGGGGAGGAGTCAAAATAGTGTGCTAAATTAAAGTTTTACATTAAAACTTAAACCAGTAACTGTAGTGCCAGAAATTATTGTGGATCTTAAGCTGTTATTTGGGGAGAACTCACCTTGTGGAAAAAGAGCAATCAAGAGGGAGGAAGAGGAAAGAGTCGATCCGGAAGAAGTCCTTAGACCTGTAATAAGCAGCTATTGGTTCACTTGAGACCTTGTGGCCTTGCAGAATCAAAGATTAGAAAAATGATTTGATTGACTATTCCTTAAATATGCCCAGACATCAAAGCCTATGTATGCAGACCCTCCTCTCCAACCCCAGTTTTGAGGAAATGCCTAGTTTTTTGTTTATATGGTTCCACTTTATCTTCTTACCCTAATATGGCACTTATTATACCATCATACTTTTTAAAAAAATTGTATGTTCCCTGTGGGCAGGAGCCTTATGTAATAGGTTATAGCTGTTTAATTAATTAATCAATCTCTTCCTTCAAAAAAAATTTGTACATAGGGTAAATTATGTTAAAAATTCCGAAGATGAAAAAAAAAACAGTAAAAGACAACTGATGTAGGAAAGAATGGAATAGTAACCTGAGGAGAGTTAGTAAGTGGGTGTTCATTCAGTAGTATCTTACATTAATGCTGAGCCATGAAATCAGCTTTGAGTTTCTTAGAGGTCAAAACAAAGAAGGAAAGTTAAGTGGTAGAAAATTCACAATATCCATAAAAAATTCCCGCTGCTAGGGTGGCAGAGCTTTGATTTGAGCAAGTTTGTCCCTACATTCCTCACAAATCCTGTGTGGCAAAATGGACAACATCCTTGGAGATAGGAAAGGCTGCTTCTTGTCTTTTAATGCAAGGTAGGGTGTGTGTTATTTAGGGTGGTGCACGCTGCTTTTACCAGTTACCACCCACATTTTTATAGAGTTTTTTTTTTTTAAGATTTTATTTATTTTTTAGAGAGAGGAGAAGGGAGGGAGAAAGAGAGGGAGAAACAGCAATGTATGGTTGCCTCTCACATGGCCCTCACTGGGGACCTGGCCTGCAACCCAGGCATGTGCCCCGACTGGGAATCGAACCGGGACTCTTTGGTTCCCAGCCCGCGCTCAATCCACTGAGCTACACCAACCGGGCTTTATAGAGGTTTTATGAGTGTTCTGGTCTGTGGGTGATTCAGGGACAGAGCCATTGGAAGGGTATGATATCTTGAATAAATGTGTAATATAAAAATATTTAATTTATGTTTGTCCAATACCAGCTATAAAATATTGAGAAAAATTATAAATTCAAGAAATAATTTTTATACAGAATTATAGGAAACACAAAAAGACAGCTTGTCTTAATTGAATAATAGAATTATGGAAAGAGTGAATGGAATAATTAGAAACATGTTTCAGATGTACAATGTAGATCTTAAAAATGCAATTTGGCACATAGTTTTTCAGTAACTGTAAAAACAAATTTTGTTCTACAGGATGCATAAGAACATAATCTAACAGTTGAGACATTATAGAAATAAAGTACTAATGAACTAAAAATAGAGATTATACAAAAACCTAATAAAGATCTGTAAAGATAATTTTTATTTCTGTTAAATAGAATCTTACCCCCATCAGTTTTTCTCCATAGCTTCATTTCTCTAAGGTGGAATTGCATAGGATACGAGAATCTTTAATTTTACTAAATTATGCTAAATTGCTCTTAATATGGTTGTGCTAATTTTCAGTCCTTTCAGCAATGTGTGTGTATGTATGGTCCAATTTCCCTATCTGGAGGCCTGTCCTTTTTATTATTGGGACTTAAAAATTTTTATAGCCTCATGGGAATGATAATCAAGTTGTTTTAATTTCTCTGTTAACTAGTGAGAATGAGCATATTTTCATATTTTCTAGTTTATTTTTTCTTTATAGTTTGCCCTTTTTGTATATTTTCAGAAGTCCTTTTCCCTACTAAAAATTATTCCCCCATTTTCCCTCAACAATTTTGGATTAATATGCAGCTACTTCAATTCTCTTGGAATTTATTTTTGAGTATATTGAGATGGGGATTTTATTTTACCTATTTCTATGGAGTTAACTAGGTGTCTCTATCATTTATTCAATAGTTTATTCTTTCCCCACCAATTTGTAATGTGACCTTTCCTATTTGCTAACCTCTCCATGTGTGTATGTGTGGGTCTATTTCAGAGTCCTCCATTCTCTCCCGCTGATCTATCACAGTATATTTTATATAGAAGTTTTTCTTATAAAAATCTTTAAATATATAGAGAGCTAATAGTATAATGAACACAAATATACTCATCACTCATATTCAATAGTTACAAAGGATTTACCACACTACCATAATTTTTGTCTTTTGTATCACATTCCAGATCTTAGTTCACTTCATTCCTATATATTTCAGCATGCATTTCTATTAACATACCATCAGCATTAACATTTTAAATACTATCTAATAGCTCCATATTTCAATTTCTCTCATGGCCTTAAAAATGTCTTTTTATGTTTTGTTTGTTTAATTCAGGATCCCAACAGGGTTCTCATATTGAACTTGTTTTTTTATGTTTCTTAATCTTCTAAAATTTAGAACATATGAGCAAAACTCTCTTCCCCCCAGTCTCTTTAGTTTTCCCTAACATTGATCTGTTGAAGCAGTCAAGTAGGTTTTTCTTTAATATTTCACTTTCTGGTTCTGTCTATTCTCTTTTACGGTATAATTTAGCTTGTCCTATCTTCATACACCTATAAATTAGAAGTTATTTTTAAAGGCTGTAATCAAGATTTAGGTTAAACTTCTTTGGGGTGGGGATTCAAATAATTCTTCTTATGTGGTTCTGGTACTTCATATTGTATCACATCAGGAAGCATGTAATACATGGATATTTCATTCACTCTTAGCACTGCTAAAATTGAATTAGTGGGATTCAGGTGGTTTCATCTGAATCCTTCCATAATAAAGTTTTGATCTAATGGTATATCCATTGGGTGATGTTATGATTGTCACTCCTCCTATATTTATTAGCTGACATTCTTTAAAGAATGACTTTGCCCGCCTTAGCTGGTATGGCTCGGTGGATTGAGAGCTGGCCTGCAAACTGAAGAATGACTTTGCCTTATCAACTAGAGCTATTTGCTTAATGTGAACTACAGTTGGTATAAGAAAGCAGGATAAATGCTTTATTCTTTTCCTTTAACATGTCTGTATTCAGAATAAGGAGATGGTGCCTTAGTTTCAGTAGTGACTAAGGGTTTTTAAAGACTTGAGTATCATTAGTCCACATATTTTTAGTAGTTTTCTATACTAAGGTTGGTGTAGATTGACAGTCCATCATTACCTGAAGCAGAAGTCAGCCTTTTCTCTGTACATTGTTATTATCTAATTTTATAAAAAAACCTGTGTCTTTTAATTTTAAATATATATACAATTTTAATAAAAACATTAACTCTTTTTTAATTCTCATATTTTGGTTTGTTGTGAAATTTTAGTATTTTATGTGTTCATTGGTCATTTATTTGTATTTTTCTGTTTTTATTTAATTTTTTTGCTCTTTCTCTTTGATGATCTTCATCTTTATTTATGAAAGCTTTTTTTCTCCTAAGGATGCTAACTCTGTCTCCCCTTCTAATTACCCTTAAGTTTTTAAAGTTATTCTTTTGGAAAGGGTTATAATAGATACAAAGAGTCTTTACTACCTGCATAGTATGCCTATTTTATCTCAGTGTTGTAAAATGTTAAACTCTATTTTCTTTTAGTACTTTTGTTTTTACGTATTTCAGTATTTAATGTATGTGAACATGTTTAATGTTAATAAATTTACCTATATATTGACTTGAAATGAATTTTTCTCGGAGGAGCCTGCTGATATTCAAACTTTTCCAAAATATCCCACCTATTCACTTGTGGTCCTAGGTGGCATATAATAGCAGAAAAAAGCAGCCTTGTTAATCAGATAATTTATAGATAGACTTGTACTTAATTATGAAAAGGCAAAATTTTAAAATATTAAGACTTAGACAAATAAATGTAGCCATTGTTACAAGATTATAATATACTATCAGTATTTTCATATTTTTGTAAACTTGATTGGTATATTTATTATCTTTGTGTAATAATTGATTTTATTTCTATTATATTGGATAGACACTTGGCATTTCACCTGAGGAAAAATTTGTTATTACAACAACAAGTAGGAAAGAAATTACCTGTGATAATTTTGGTAAGCAATGTTAAGTTTATCCTTTTATATTTAATATGTTCTAGTACATTGTAAAGCAATAACTATTTGATTATATAGATGCACATCTAAAAACTATTGATGATTTTGGTTACTTTATTGGGATGAGGAAGGCAACTGTCTATATGTTCACAGTTTGGGCAGAGGTTCTATTTTTCAAGCAAGATTGTAGAAAAATAATTGACATCAGTTATGGCTATAGAAGATGAGACCTTATTCATCACTTCTCGGACTTTTGGCTAAGATCAAGTGTAGAAGATGAGACCTTATTCAACACCTAGCCACAGGCCTTCCATGTAGGCTCTCAAGAAGCTGATTCTGCTAACAAACTTAGATTCTTCCAGTATCTTTTTTTACCTAGTTGGATTCTGAGACCTGCCAGTGTTTCATACTTGATTTCCTTTTGAATTTATCCATTCTTCTCCTTTCATGTTGATACCACTCTAATGTAGTTCTGCATCTCATTATCTGTGATATTTTAACTTACTAAGAATTGAAGGTTTCAGATGCATGGAAGTATTTGGGCCCATTCAACTGATATTCTTTTTTAAGATTTTATTTTTTAAATATATTTTATTGAGTATGATATTACAGTTGTCCCATTATCCCCCCCTTTATTCCCCTCCGCCCCACAACCCCCCCCCCCAATTCCCCGCCCTTTAGTTTTTGTCCATGGGTCATACTGATAAGTTCTCTGGCTTCTACATTTCCTATACTATTCTTAACCTCCCCCTGTCTGTTTTCTATCTACTGCTTATGCTACTTAGTCTCTGTACTTTTTCCTCCTCTCTCCCCCTCCCACTGCCCTGTTGATATCCCTCAATGCCTTATATAAATTCCTTTAACATTTCATATAATAAAGGCTGAGTGATAATGAACTCCTTGAACTAGACCTTATCTGGGAAACACTTTATCTGCCCTTCCATTCTAAATGAAAGTTTAGCTGGATAGAGTATTCTTGGATGTAGGTCCTTGCCTTTCATGACTTGGAATACTTCTCTCTAGCCCCTGCTTGCCTGCAAAGTCTCTTTTGAGAAATCCGCTGACAGTCTTATGGGAATTCCTTTGTAGGTAACTGTCTCCTTTTCTCTTTATTTCTTTTATTTCTTTATTTGTCTCTCTTTTCTCTTAGAGGCAGGCCTCTAAGATTCTCTCCTTTTTAATCTTGGGTAAGGTAATTATGATGTGTCTTGGTGTGTTCCTCTTTGGGTCCAACTTCTTTGGGAGTCTCTGAGCTTCCTGGACTTCCTGAAAGTCTATTTCCTTCACCAGCTTGGGGAAGTTCTCCTTCATTATTTGTTCAAATAAATGTTCAATCTCTTGGTCTTCCTCTTCTCCTTCTGGCACCCCTATGACTCGGATGTTGGGATGTTTAAAGATGTCCTGGAGGTTTCTAAGCCTCTTCTCATTTTTTTGAATTCTTGTTTCTTCATTCTTTTCTCTTTGGATGTTTTTTTTCTTTCTTCTGGTCCACTCCATTGATTTGAGTCCCAGTTTCCTTCTCATCCCTATTAGTTCCCTGCACATTTCCCCTCATTTCCTTTAGCGTATCCTTCATTTGTTCATCTAATTGCAACCAACTTTCTTCCAATTCTGTGAGCATCCTGATTACCAGTGTTTTGAACTGTGCATCTAATAGGTTGGCTAGCTCTTCATCACTTAGTTGTTTTTTTTCTGGAGCTTTGATCTGTTCTTTCATTTGGGCCATTTTTTTTCTCTGTGCGCCTGTTACTTTAAGGGGCAGAGCCTTAGATGTTCACCAGAGTGGGGCGACCCACTTGCTCTGTTGTGAAGCTGCCTGTGGGGGCGGGGCCTGAGAGAACGATGGCACTTGCTCCGCTCTCTGCACTTCCCCCCTACCCAGAAGCAAGTTGGGCCCTTCTGTGCTGGCTCCAGGATGGGTGGGCTGGCGGGCTTTCGTAGCTCCAAGTCCCTGTGGGCCTCTCCAGTGAACTCTCCTGTGTGGCTGGGAGTTCCTCCCACTGCTGCCTCAATCCCCACAGGTGTTTTCATTTGGTGATTTGAGGCTTTATTTCCCGGTGATGGTGGGTTGTAGTCTGCTCCTCTCCCCAGCTTTCTCCCGGTTTATTTGCGCTCACATGAGGGACCGCCCGGTCCACCAGTCTTGGTCCCGCTGGGTCTGGGTCGGCCACATTTTGCTGAGTGCACCAGCTGCATTTTGGCGAGGCAGGCCTGCCACAGGTCTCTCTGGGCAGCTGCAGCGTTGCCCGTCCTGCTCCACAAACCACCCTCTGGCTGAGTGCTCTCTACCTGGCTCCGCCCCGCTTACCGGTCTGGATGAATGTTTCTTCTTTAACTCATTGGTTGTCAGACTTCCACTCAGTTCGATTTTCTGTCAGATCTGGCTGTTTTTGTTTGTTAAATTGTTTTCCCTCTTTTGGTTTTTCGAGGAGGCATAGGGTGTCTACCTACGCCTCCATCTTGGCCGGAAGTTCAACTGATATTCTTAACAAAACCCAACTGAATTTATAGATCGAGTCATTATTTAGGGGTTTGCTTGTCCATCTTTAAAGATATTTCATAGATACAATTTCCATATTTAAAGTTAATAAATTCACATATTTCTGATTCTAGCTTTGTATTTAAGATACTACCTTTTCATTACAGATGAAACTGTTACAGATGGAGTTACTCTGTACCTTCTACAATCAGTCAGTCAGTTACTACTAACAGCTACAAAAGAACGAATTGAATTCCTGCCTCACTATGACACACTGGTTAAAAGTGGCATGTATGAATATTATGCAAGTGAAGGACAAAATCCTTTGCGTAAGTATTCCATTTATACTAATTTTGTCAAACGATTACTATCTTTTATCCTCTGATCACCTGTCCCATTCCTTTACTTCAAAAAATTTTCTCATTTGTCCTAGCCTGGTGGCTCAGTGGGTTGGCGCATCATCCTGTGCACCAAAAGGTTGCAGGTTCGATTCCTGGCCAGGGTACATAACCTAGGTTGAGGATGGAAGACATCCAATCGATACTGCTATCTCACATTGATGTTTCTCTCTCTTTTTCTAAAGTCAATAAAAATATATCCTCAGGTGAGGATTAAAAATAAATAAATAAATAAATAAATAAATAATTCTACTTTTTTAGAAGACTGCGACAAGTCATTGCGAGCTTCCTTCAGTCTATTCATCACAGTATAATTCTTTTTCTATGTAAGTCATCTTACTTCATAGTAAAGATACCTCTCCTTAATTTAAAAAATTTTTTTTTTATATTTATTTACTTTTAGAGAGGGGGGAAAGAAGTGAGAGAAACATCAGTATGAGAGAAATATCTATCAGTGTCTCTTGTACACTGCCTGACTAGGGAACAAACTCACAATCCAGGCATGTGCCCTAACCAGGAATCAAACAGGCAACCTTTTGGTTTGTGGGATGGTGCCTAACCGACTGAGTCACACTAGTCAGGGCAACCTCTCCTTTAAAACTCACCAAGTATTAGAATTCATTCCCTTCCAACTCATAAGAGATATTGTATCAAACATTTTTCTGTCTCATGTATACTCTCCCTTCTGATTAATTCTTCCTTGCTTCCTATAGACCTCTCCCAACTGAGAAAATCATTACCTTGTAAGCTTGTGTAGTTGAACTGTGTAAGTGGTTTGTGTTCATGTCTCCATTTCTTTATTTTTTTTCTTCTACCTTTACCATTGCCAGTTTTTATCTTACCTTTGAATTGTTTGCTAATGATTTTTATAAATCAGTTGATATAGAGTATCTTTTCTGTTTGGACACTGCTAAAGTGTTTAATACTACTTAGATGTTTATTATTAACTTTCTTATTAAAATATGTTTTTATTTGCATTACAGTTTGTAGGAAATTAGAAAACATAGATAAGCAAAAAGAACATAAAGAATATCCATATCTCAACCATCCAGATATAACCATCGCTAGCACTTTGGTGTTTGTCACCTCAAATCTTTTCATATTGTTGGTGTTTTTTCTATTTTAGTGGTTTTAGATGATGCTTACTATTTTAACCTTTGTTTAAAATAAAATGAACATCTTTAATATATGTCAATATATACTTGGTTTTAGTGGTTAAGCACTATTTAAATAACAATATACTGAAGTGCTCTATTATTAGACACTTAGGTTATTTCAGGTATTTTTTTCTTTTTTTGCAAATGACTGAATATTCTTGTGAAAATTTTAGTGTGTGTTTTTACCCTAAGTACTACTGATACTATAACTGGTATCAGCTGCAGTACCAGGCACTGCAGTGTTTTATGAGCATCTTCTCATTTAATCCTTGATTCTGTGTGGAAGCTAATGTTAGGTAATAACCCTATTTTGCAGAAGAACTGAGGCTAAAAGATTTTAGGTTACTTGCCAAAGGCCAGAGTTAATGTTGAGTTAGGATTTGAACCCTAACTTCAGAGCTTGAACTCATAACCAGTATATTTATTATTTCTGACATTGTTCTTTTCATACAAAAAAACTTCTTTTTTCTTCAGTCTTAAAAAATCATAGTCTTACTTCTTCCACCAGCTACTGTCCAGATTTTTGCTCCTGTTTGTAGTAAAACTTCTTAAAATAGTTGACTGTCTTCACTGTTAGTAGTACCTTTCCTCCCATTCCCTCTTATTCACTCTCCTGTACTTATTCTTTTACGGTTACCAGCGAC
Organism: Micronycteris hirsuta; assembly: GCA_004026765.1. Taxonomy (NCBI): domain Eukaryota; kingdom Metazoa; phylum Chordata; class Mammalia; order Chiroptera; family Phyllostomidae; genus Micronycteris; species Micronycteris hirsuta. Next base: position 91,778 of record PVJI01002206.1, on the reverse strand, counting down.
TAAATGCAATGATCAATTTTTAGTTCTCATTTTACTCAAGGCATTATTTAACATACTTTATCACTTCTTCTTTGATATAATTTTCACTTGGCTTTTTAGAGACCACACACTATTTTCTGCCACCGACTGCCTTCTCTCTTCTTCTTTCCCTACCTTTTTTTTTTAATTATCTAGATATAACTGACATATATCTCCACCTTCTTAATGTTAAAGTGCCTCAAGGCTTAGTCCTTGGTCTCTTATCTCCTCTTATTTCCTTACTTGGTGATCCCATCCAATCTCCAAATACCATTGGAGATTGGCTCCAACCAATGGCTCCAAATACCATTTTTATGGCAGTGACTCCCAAATGGAGGTCCTGAGAAATGGTCATTTTTAGTTAAATATTGAAAATAATGACAGACTTACTGTACTCCTAAATTCCAAATTTTGTCTATCCAGGAGCTGTCTGTGTGGCATCTCCACTGGAATATCTAAGATGAGAATCCAGATCTCTTCACTGATTCCTGTATTACGTATAGTTTTCCCATTCAAATGCCCTAACCTTTCAGTTGTTAAAGTCAGAAATCAAATTGATTCTTCTTTGTCTCATACAACATTTCATTCATTCTGTCAGAAAATCCTGCTGGTACTATCTTCTGTCTTTATCTAGAAATGACCATTTCTTACCACTTCTATAGTTAAAACTAGGACCGAGGCACCATCATATCACCTTGATTATGCGTTGGCCTCAATTCATCTTTTTTTTTTTAATCATCTCATTTCGTGCCTGTACACATAAAGGTTGAGAAGTCAAATTTTGTTATTTTTCTTCTAAGAACACCTATGGTTCCCATTTCATTAAGAGTAAATGCCAAATTCTTTACAATTACATACGTGACCTTAACAGTTCTGCTTTATACCTCTCTGACTTTGTTTTCACAACTCTTCTTGCTTGTTTACTCCACTCTGGTGTCAGTTTTATTCTCAGCTTAGTGCCCTCTTCCTGGAATGCTCTTTCACTAGATAGCCCGTCTCATTTCCTCACCTCATTCAAGTCTGGTTTATCGGTTTCCTTCCTAACAAAACTTTTCTTGATCACCCTGTTTAAAATTGCAACTGCATTTCCTCTGTGCCATTAGTATTTTTTTTACCCCTTTTCTCTGTTCTTTCTTTTCTCTATAGCATATACCACCTTTTAAGATGCTAAAGAATTTACTTATTAAGATTATATTTGATTTCCCACCTTCTTCCACTAGAGTGTTAACTCCATGAGAACAGGATTTTTTGTCTTTTGTGTTTAGTTCATAGAACAATATGCCTGGAAAATAGTTGGTGCTTAAATGTTTGCCTGTTGAATGAATCTTTAATTCTTTCTCTGGGGATTAATTTCTAAATGTACAATCATGTAGTCAATAGATATACTCATTTCTATGACTTTCCATATAGATTAATTACCTTCCAGATTGATTTTACCAGTTTTCATTCTTACCATCATTGTATGAATATGTAGGGAATCTCATTGTTTAAGTCCTTGCTCTGATTTTTGTGACTTTATGTTATATTCCTGGGTGTTTCCTTACTTTTTTCCTTTGTCTTTGGTGTTACTTCTGGTTATTCTTGACTATATGCAGGGCCAGTGCTACACTGAACATCAAGTTGGTTGTATAGTAGGACATCAGTAGCAGTTCTGTGTCAGTAAATCGGACGTGTTTTACCATTTGGCAGGTCGCTGTTAGTCATATGATTTCTATTTCTAAATTACCTCTTAATAGACACTTTTATAGTTGCTTCATATTTTCCTCCTTATCTCCATATGTGCTTGCTTTTGACTTCCGCATGATGTAATTATATACCACAGAGTACTATTTGATTTTTATGGTTAAGTTCTTTTGTTCTTATGTCTGTATGTCTGTCTTTGTATTATAAACTCCTTGAGGCCAGGAATCATGGCTGGGTGACTCATGCCATATAGTGCTCTACAGGTACTGTTGGATGACTACTTTTTTACGCTGTTGGTAATTGGTGATGATGCCTTTAATTATGTGTTGCATCATTAGAATCAGGATAATACTTTAGTTCTTTGGAAAATAAAAGATGGCTTAAGGTACTTCAGAGTTTTTCCTACTTTGAACTTTAATATGAAGTAGTTGAGAGGGAAAATTTAAGCAATAATGTTTTCTCATTCTTTTCCAGCATTTGCTCTTGCAGAATTAATTGACAATTCATTGTCTGCTACTTCTTGCAACACTGGGATTAGAAGAATACAGATTAAATTGGTAAGACAATAATACCATTAATCAATTTAACTTTTCCTTTTATAAAAGTAGTACAACTTTATTGGAGAAAAATTAGAAAATAAAGATAAATTAAAATATAAATAACTGTTTGATATCTCTTCATCCATTGTTAAAATTTTTCATGTGCCTTTTTTCTTTGTATATATGTATACATATATGTGATCATACTGTACATTTTGTTTTTTTTGTGATCTTTTTCTTAATAGTAAGTACATTGCCATATCATGCAGATTCTGCCATATAATATCACATTGCTGCAGGTTGGTTTATTGACTGTTATATAAATTATAATGCAAAATATAATATAAACTTGCCTACTATTATTGAACATTTAGGTTTTTTCTATATTTTAAGCAATGCATTGTAAGCAATGCTGGCTTGATGAGCATCCTTACAGGTTTTTGTACACATCTCGGATTAATTCTTCAAGCTAAATTGTAAGAAATGAAATTTCTGGATTAAAGGACTTGAAGAATTCTATGACTTTTAATTCATACAGCTGAAGTGCCTTTTAGAAAGTTGTGTTAATTTACACTTCCACCGGAAATGTATGAGTGAGCCCACTGAATCACTTTTTCTATCTTTAACTTTTCATGTTTTTAATATCGATGTGACTTTTCCTGTCTTTTTCAATTTATTTTATTTTATAGCATTTTGATGAAACACAAGGAAAACCTGCTGTTGCAGTGATAGATAATGGAAGAGGAATGACCTCTAAACAGCTTAACAACTGGGCTGTGTATAGGTTGTCCAAATTTACAAGACAAGGTGACTTTGAAAGGTTAGAAAACCTTACTCACTTTTTTTATGGGCAGTTGGGTATTTTAGTAAGGATAAAAACTCATTATTTATACATAATACTTTGGAGGTTTTGATGTTATCAGCACGTTTATTTAGATTTTTATGTTACAGAATTTTTATGATCAATGCTTAGTTTAGAAATAGTCAAAACTACATAAATGATGTTGTGCTCTTCCATTGAACAGTTGTTTTTACATTTTCTGAGGTATGTGGAAGTTTTGTTGATATGTTGAGTACTTTGAGGCTTTTCACTCTTACTAAGTTTGCCGAAAGCTGTGTAGCCTCTAGAAAAGTAGAATGGATTTTAAATAGGCTTTAGAAATCACCTAATACCACTTTAATACCACTTTTAAAATGAGTTATGCATATATTTCGGTTGAGCTCTCTTGCTGTTTTAGGGTCTGTGTTACAAAACATTCACAACTGTCAGGGAATAGAAGCTAGTTAGAAGTTTTCTATCAGAATGTGTTCGTAAAAATATCCTGAATGACAATGTTGTAGAGGAAACAAAATATACTAGAAACTGTCAGGGATATAAAGATTCAGGCCCTTGGGATAGTAACTCAATTCTAGTAAGCGATGATCCATAAATCTTTTGCTGTCTTAAGCAGTGTTGTGTTCTTTAAGAAACATACTTGGGAAGAATCTGTTGGTATTCTTATGTAAGTAGTTAATATTTTTGATCAAATCCTATTTTGCTCTTTGCTGTCAAAGAAAGTCACCCAAATTTAAGGATTAATCTAAAAAATGTGTTAAAAATTAATGTAGTTAGTATATTTACCATCTCATTGCTGAAATTTTAGTACCTTTAGAATTTTCATCAAGTTTGTAAAGACTTACAGTGTTGTGGTGAAAGGCAATACAGTGAAGAACAAGGGCTCTGGAATCTTTTAGCCTGGTTTGATTTCCAGCCTTACTAATTGTGTGACATTGATCAAGGTACTTCCCTTTGTTTCAGTTTACACATCTGTAAAATGGGGATAATACCTCATAAGGTTTTGTGAAGAACAGTTAGTTATTATTTCTTATTCTTGGCCTCAGACTTTTCTACAACCGTTCTTTTTCACTATTTTCGTGAGTACATCTTCAAGGATTTATGAAATAGCTATAGAGAAGGATAAAAATATTAGGTAAAGGGGAAGGGAACAGATGGTATATTGGACTAAAAGGTCAGAAAAATGTAAAGTCAAATGGAAGAGGAGAAAGTAGTAGAGTCTACAGTGTATTAAAATTAGATCTTAACTGGATTAATGGGATATTGACTTTTTTCTAGGTTTTAGCACAACACCAATTTTTAAACTTAATCCAAATGTTAGGGAAATTTTGTTTAATTTTGGTACAAATCTACCTGTTGCTGGTTTTTCCTCTAGCATTATAGGTATTGTGTCAGTAAACAATCAGTTGTTGTTATAGTTATGTAATCATACTGCCTTTGAGTCCAGTAACAGTTCCTTGACCCACTCTAATTTCTATTAGTATCAGATGTATTCCCTCACTCCCCTAGCGTCAACTCTTATAGAAGAAAATGTCAATTACTCTACTGCTTTAAATTTAGTCTACTGGATACAATGATGGATATCATAGGATACAGACTATGCAAGAAAAGGAAGGACATACTAAAAGTGCAAAACAGCTGTCTTGGCCTATAGCTTCTGCTGTAGTAGAGACGAAATCAGAAGTAAATACACACTAAAGTTATAATCATTTCAGTTATTGATAATTGCTGTTAAGACAATACTGAATAATATGTTAGAACCCGATGGCCATCTCCTTTAGGTAAGGTGATTAGAGAAGTCAGTGGCCTCTTTGAAATTATATTTGACTTGAGGCTTGAAAGAAGAAAATATTTGAAGGCCACAGACGTTCCATCCTAGAACCATGGCCCAGTTTGTCTCTAACCTTGTGGAGAAGTGCCCCCTCCTACTCCCCATGCTGGTAAACACTGCTGTGACTTATTCAAATCCTTGATTGGCTACTATGCTAAGGTTGCGCTGGCTTCTCTAACCTCTGCTGAGATCTGTACAGGTATTCAAACTTAAAAATATAGTCAGTAGTGCTCAAATGGATAGCCTCAAATAGCTCACAGTTAAGGAAGCTCTCTGAATAGTTAGGTGACCACTGAGGTGTGGATATGGTTTTATGTTGGCAAAGTTATAGGCAAGTGTGGCATTATTGGCCATAATCTTTGAAGACCAGTCTTCAACATCTGTTTTTTGTGTGTTTATTATTTGAATGTTCTTGGACCATGAGTGATCAAAATGGCATTTGAATAAAAAAAGTCAAAATCCGTGTGTTCTGTATCAACCACTGCATAGAAAGGTCACAATTTCTCTTGTTATTAGGTTGGATTGTCTTTTGCTTTAATAACATTAATAGAGCTCTGAATGTATGTCTCTGTTTAGCCTGAAAACAAAAAGCATGTATATGTAAATATACCAATGAGGTGTGTGTGTATGGATAACATTTTAATTTGAAAGTTGGAAATATGATATTTTTCTAGAAAAGTTGGGGAAAGCCATAGAGAAAACTAGAACTTGCTACAATAGTTAAAGAATAAAATTTGGGTGGTTTCTCTTTACTAAAATCAGAGAAAGACCTTTTTGACAACACCTGGTTGGGGTATGTGCAAGAGGCAACCAGTTAATGTTTCTCTCACACATCAGTGTTTCTCTCCCTCTCTTTCTCCATCCCTTCCCCTATCTAAAAATAAATAGTAAGTAGCATTAAAACAATAAAATAGATATGTGTCTTTGCAACTAACATCTTTAATGCCAAGACAGTGAATGAGAGCCATGACCTACATATTTTTTTAAAGATTTTATTTATTTATTTTTAGAGAGAGGAGAAGGGAGGGAGAAAGAGAGGGAGAAACAGCAATATATGATTGCCTCTCACATGGCCCCCACTAGGAACCCGGCCCGCAACCCAGGCATGTGCCCTGACTGGGAATCAAACCGGGACCCCCTGGTTCCCAGCCTGCACTCAGTCCACTGAGCCACACCAGCCGGGGCATAACGTTCATTTTTAATCTAATTTTTATTATTAGATTAAAAATATATTATTATTAATCTATCTGGTGTTCTGATTTTTAGAAACTATCTTTGCTAAAATAAAATAACCCCTGGATATTTAAACAGGCTTATAACTTAGTATCATCCATGGATCTAAAAGTATATTATGTTTTGAAATAAATGGAAATGTTAGTTATCAAAAGGAGAAGAAAATACCCAAATGAAGACTTGGGGGAAGAGTATTCCTAGTAGAGGGAATATCAACAAACATAGAGACACTGAAATTGTGATCAGTTTGTTTTGTTTGAGAGATGGAAAGGAGACTGGTTTTGTTAGAACACAATACATGAAAGGGAAAGTAGGAGGAGATGACGTGAGAGTTCTAATTTGACAATATTCTTTGTAATTCTTACCTTGGTATTACCCTTCCCTCTACTCTTTTTATTTTGAAAAATTTCAAGCCAACAAATAAGTTGAAAGGACAGAACTAGGTATATTCTTTAAGCAGTTAACCTTTTGCCACTTTTCTTATCTTCTATCTATATACACACAAACTTACTCTCACACTCTTACACTTTTTCTTCCAAAATCATTTAAAAGTAAGGTGAAGTATCTTATAGAGAAGTATCTTACAGGGAAGTATCTTCACAGGGAAGTTCTCATGAATAACCATAATACCATTATCACACCCAAGAAATTTATCACTAATTCAAAAATATCTCATAAAATGTTCATATTTAGATTTTTTCCTTTTGTTGTGTCTCTCTGGTTCCCTTTATAATAATATCTTGTATTTTTGTCTTTCATAAAATCATCTTTTTTCCCCCTAGAATCCTGGATCTGAGTGTTTCCTGAGCAGTATTCTCTTCTTCAATATTTTATGAATATTTTTAAACGTACAGACAAGTTGAAATTCTATAGTGAATACCCAGATACTCATATTTAGTTTTTACCATTGACAGTTGCTTTACCACATATCTATTTATCCCACTAACCCTCAGTTTATCTTAATTTTTGATTTAGTTCAAATAGATTATAAATATCAATAAACTTTTCTTTTAATGTTTAAGCATTGATATCATTAGCATTCAGTTTTGTTTCTTTTGAAGTAAAATTCACGTACAGTGAAATGCTCACATCTGTCTTAAGTGTATCTTCATTGAATTTATTTTTTATGGTTATATAATTTATATACCTTAAAACTTACCATATTAAAGTATATAATTTGTGATTTTGTATATAGTCACAAACCACCATCATTAATTTCAGAACATTTTCATAACTCCGGAACAAACCTTATACCCATTTGTAGTTATTCCTCATCCATCTCCCTGTCCCCAGCTTCTGGCAATCATTAATATACTTTCAGTAGTTGCTAATCTATTTCTTTAGTTGTTTTTCTGGGGACTACGTTTAATACTTTATAACAAATTAGTTTACATTAATGCCAACTTAATGTCAGTAATATTTAAAAACTTTACTTTTAATGTATAGCTTTATTCCTTTCCCACTCCTTTGAATTATTATTTTTTTGTAAATTACCTTTATACATCATAACAGTTTTATACTTACTGCTTTATGCAGCTGTCTTTTAAATCAGAAGTATTATATATATTAGATTTATTCTGTCCTTGTCTATCTATAGTTACCTCTATTTTTTATTTCTTCTTTTTTTCAAGTTACTTTCTACTGTCCTTTCCTTTTTGTTCTAAACACTCTACATGATAGCTAATTTAGGATGTATCTAATAACAGAGTCTCTCAGTTTTTATTTATCTGGGAATGTCTTATCTCTTCTTCATTTTTGAAGGTTAATTGGGCTACATAAAGAATTCTTGGTTGACTGTTTTTCTGTCAGCACCTTGAGTATTTTAGCCCACTGCTTTCCTGGCTCCATGATTTCTGATGAAGAATCAGCTGTTATATTTTTTTGCTTTTTTATTGTTGTTCACATACAGTTGTCTCCATTTTCCCCCCTCCACTTCCCCCCCACCCCAGCCACCCCCACTTCCCTCCCTTGAGCTTATCCCCTTTTGGTTTTGTCCATGTGTCCTTTATACATGTTCCTGAAAACCCTTTCCCCTTTTTCCCCTTACTTTCCCCTCCCACCTCCCCTCTGGTTACTGTCAGTTTATTCTTAATTTCAGTGTCTCTGGTTATATTTTGCTTGCTTGTTTGTTTTCTGGATTAGGTTCCACTTATAAGTAAGATCATGTGATATTTGTCTTTTACCTCCTGGCTTATTTCACTTAATATAATGCTCTCCAGATCCATCCATGCTGTTGCAAAGGGTAGGAGCTCCTTCTTTCTTTCTGCTGTGTAGTATTCTATTCTGTAAAAGTACCACAATTTTTTGAGCGACTCATTTACTGATGGGCATCTAGGTTGCTTCCAGCACTTGGCTATTGTATGTTGTGCTGCTATGGATCATTGGGTTGCATAGGTTCCTTTTGATTGGTGTTTCAGGATTCTTTGGGTATAATCCCAGCAGTGGAATTGCCAGGTCAAAAGGCAGTTCCATTTTTAGTTTTCTGAGGAAATTTCATACCATTTTCCACAGTGACTGCACCAGTCTGCATTCCCACCAACAGTGCACTAGGGTTCCCTTTTCTCCACATCCTCTCCAACACTTGTTTGTTGATTTGTTTATGATGGCCATTCTAACTGGTATAAAGTGGTATCTCATTGTGGTTTTAATTTGCCTCTCTCTGATGGCTAGTGATACTGAGCATTTTTTCATATGTCTCTGGGCCCTCTATATGTCTTCCTTGGAGCATTGCCTGTTCAAGTTCTTTGCCAGTTTTCTAATTGGGTTGTTTGTCTTCCTGGAGTGGAATTGTGTGAGTTCTTTATATATTTTGGAGATCAAGCCCTTGTCTGAGGTTTCATTGGCAAATATTTTTTCCCATAGGGTTGGTTCTGTTTTCATTTTGCGAAAGTGTTCTTTAGCCATGCAGAAGCTTTTTATTTTGATGAAATCCAGTTTTTTTTATTCTTTCCTTTATGTCCATTGCTCTAGGAGACATATTGGTGAAAATAATTACTGAGTGTAATAGCTGAGATTTTCTTGCCAATGTTCTCCTCTATGACTTCTATGGTGTCACAACTTATGTTTAAACCATTTATCCACCTTGAATTTATTTTTGTGTATGGTGTAAGTTGGTGATCGAGTTTCATTTCATTGCATGCAGCTGTCCAGCTCTTCCAGCACCATTCGTTGAGGAGGCTATTTTTGCTCCATTTTGTGCTGCTTCCCCTTTTGTCGAATATTAATTGACCGTAGAGACTTGGGTTTATTTCTGGGCTCTCTAATCTGTTCCATTGGTCTGTGTGTCTGTTTTTATGCCAGTACCAGGCTGTTTTGATTACAGCGACCTTGTAATACAGTTTGATATCAGGTATTGTGATCCCTCCTACTTTGCTCTTCTTTCTCAAAATTGCTGTGGCTATTTGGGGTCCTTTATGATTCCATATGAATTTTTTAAATGTTTGTTCTATATCTGTGAAATATGTCATTACTATCTTAATAGGGATTGCATTGAATCTATAAATTGCTTTGGGTAGTATGAACAGTTTAATGATGTTAATTCTTCCAGTCCATGAACATGGTATATGCTTCCATTTGTGTCTTCCTGAATTTCTTTTGCCAAATTTACTTACTAGGTTGAGTAGTTTTTTGATGGAGTCTATAGGGTTTTCTATGTACATTATCATGTCATCTGCAAACAATGACAGTTTTACTTCCTCCTTTACAGTTTGGATGCCTTTTATTTCTTCATGTCTGATTGCTGTGGCTAGGACTTCCAATACTGTGTTGAATAGAAGTAGTGAAAGTGGACATTTCCTGGTTTTAATAGGAAAGCTTTTAGTTTTTGTCCATTGAGTATGATGTTGGCTGTAGGTGTCTCATATATGGCCTTTATTATGTTGAGGAATGCTCCCTGAATTCCCGCTTTGCTGAGTGTTTTTATCATAAATGGGTGCTGTACCTTTTCAAATGCTTTTTCTGCATCTGTTGATATGATCTTGTGATTTTTGTCTTTCCTCTTGTTTATGTAATGTATTACGATTATTTTTTTTAATTATTTTATTGTTGTTCACTTACAGTAGTCTGCATTTACCCCCACCCCCAACCCCAGGCAAACCCACCTCCCTCCCTTGCTTCCACCCTCCCCCTTTGTTTTGCCCATGTGTCCTTTATAGCAGTTCCTGAATACCCTTGTCCCCATTATCCCCTTCCCCCTCCCCTCTGGTTACTGCCAGAATGTTCTAAATTTCAATGTCTGGTTATAATTTGTTTCTCTGGTTGTATTTTGCTTGCTTACCTCACAAGCATCTTGGCTGTGGCTGATCTGAGTTCCCCGGTAGCTGATCTGGCCTCAGTGCCTTCTCTCATGAGTCCTTATATAAAACCCCTTAACATGTCATATAGTAGAGGCTGCATGATGATGTACTCCTTGAACTTGACCTTATCTGAGAAGCACTTTATCTGCCCTTCCATTCTAAATGACAGTTTTGCCGGATAGATTATTCTTGGTTGTAGGTCCTTGCTTTTCATGATTTGAAATATTTCTCTCCCGCCCCTTCTTGCTTGGAAGGTCTCCTTAGAGAAATCCACTGACAGTCTTATGGGAATTCCTTTGTAGGTAACTGTCTCCTTTGATCTTGCTGCTTGTAAGATTCTTTCCTTATTCTTGACCTTGGGTAATGTTGTTATGATGTGCCTTGGTGTGTTCCTCTTTGGGTCCCGCTTCTTTGGGGTTCTCTGAGCTTCTTGGATTTCCAGGAAGCCTATTTCCTTTGCCAGATTTGGGAAGTTCTCCTTCATTATCTGTTCAAAAATACGTTCAATTTCCTGGTGTTCCTCTTGTCCTTCTGGCATCCCTATGATCCAGATATTGCGTCGTTTACAAATGTCTCTGAGGTTCCTGAGTCCCTCCTCAGTTTTTTAAATTCTTGTTTCTTCCTTCTGGTCCACCCCATTGGTTTGAGTCCCAGCTTCCTTTTTTTCCCTATTGGTTCCCTGTGAATCTTCCTCCGTTATCTTTATCGTTTTGTTCATGTGTTCAACTATTCCAGTTTTGTGAGCATCCTGATTACCAGTGTTTTAAACTGGGCATCTGTTAATTTGGCTATCTCTTCGTCCGTTAGTTGTAATTTGTTCTGATCTTTCGTTTTGGCCATTTTCATTCTTTTTTTATCTCGGCGTACCTGTCGGAGTCTTAGGTGTTTGTCGGTGCCTGGTAACCTGGGTCGCTTTTTTGTGACGTTTCCTCTGGGGGCGGGGCCTGGGAGGGAGCAATGGCGTCTGCTGTTCACCGCCACTCCCTATCACCCTCTGCTCCCCAGTTCCCCACTGCCTTTTCCGCCAGTCTCGGCCCTGCTGGTTCCCACTGGCCTTTCCAGTTACGCCGCCAGCCTGCGAGGTTCACCCGTTGCTCGGGGTCGTGTTTTGTTTAGGCGCTCCCAGGGTGAGTTCCTCCGGGCAAACTGCCTCTCACTCCGCTCCTCCGCTCGGTTCTGCCCCGCTTACCGGCCTGGATGTACGTCCTCCCCAACTTCCTGGGTGTCGGACTTCCCTTCAGTTCGATTCTGTCCGTTCTGGTTGTTTATTTTTCACTATTGAGTTTGTTGTTTAAACTCTCTGGTTGTGAGCAGCGGTGCAGTGCGTCTACCTACGCCGCCATCTTGGAGGAAGTCCCTCTGTATTATGATTATTGATTTGCAAATATTGTGCCATCCTTGCATTCCTGGGATGAATGCCACCTGATCATGATGTATTTTTGTATGTATGATCTTTTGATGTATTGCTGGATGCTGTTTACCAATATTTTGTTGAGGATTTTAGTATTTGTGTTCATCAGCAATATTGGCCTGTAGTTTTCTTTCTTTGTTGTGTCTTACCTGGTTTTTTGGATTTTGATGGTGCTGGCTTCATAAAAAGAGTTTGGGAGTCTTCCGTCCTCTTGGATTTTTTCGAATAGTCTGTGAAGGATAGGGGTTAGCTCTTCCTTAAATGTTTTGTGTAATTCTCCTGTGAAACCCTCTGGTCCAGTGCTTTTGTGTGCTGGGAGCTTTTTGATTACTGCTTTGATTTCTTCTGCTGTTAATTGGTCTGTTCATGCTTTCTGCTTTTTCATCATTCAGCTTTGGGAGATTATGTTTTCCTAGACATTTGTCCATTTCACCTAGGTTTTCAAATTTCTTGCCATATAGTTCTTCATAGTAATTTCTTACAGTCCTTTGTATTTCTATGGTATCTTTCATTTCTGATTGTGTTTTTTGGGGTCCTCTCTCTTTTTTTCTTGTTGAGTCTGCTTAAAGGCTTGTTGATTTTGTTTATCTTTTCAAAGAACCAGCTCTTGGATTTATTGATCCTTAGAATTGTTCCTTTAGTCTCAAAATCATTTAGTTCTGCTCTTGGTTATTTCCTTCCTTCTACTTGCTCTGGGCTGTCTTTGTTGTTGTTCCTCTAGTTCTTGCAGATGTAGGGTTAGGTTGTTTATTTGAAATGTTTCTATCTTTTTTAGGTAGGCCTGTATTGCTATGAACTTCCCTCTTAGGACTGCCTTGGCTGTACCCATAAGTTTTGGACTGTTGTGACTTAATTTTGATTTGTTTACAGAAACTTTTTGATTTCTTCCTTGATCTCATTCTTAACCCATTCATTGTTTAATAGCATGCTATTCAATATCCATGAATTTGAGTATTTTTGAGTTTTTTCCTTGAGATTGCTTTCTAGTTTTAGTCCCTTGTAGTCAGAGAAAATGTTTGATACGATTTCAGTTTTCTTGAATTTGTCAAGGCTTGTTTTGTGTCCTATCATGTGGTCTGTCTTTGAAAATATTCCATGTGCATTGGAATAGAATGCATATTTTGCTTCTTTGGAATGAAAGGTTCTATATATATCAGTTAAGTCCGTTTGATCTAGGACATTGTACAGTGTCACAATATCTTTGTTAATATTTTGTTTGGTAGATTTATCCAATTTTGACAGTGGGGTGTTAAAATTCCCTTCTACAATTGTGCGGCTGCCAATATCTTTCTTGAAGTCCTCCAAGATTTTCCTTATATATTTGGGTGCTCCTATATTGAGTGCATATATGTTTATAATGTTTGTGTCTTCTTGATGGATTCCTCCCTTGAGAATTATGAGGTGTCCTCCTAGGTCTCTTTATGGCCCTTGTTTTGAAGTCTATTTTGTCTGATATGAATATTGCTACCCTGGCTTTTTTTTCCCTGCCCATTTGCTTGGAATATTTGTTTCCAGCCCTTCTCTTTCAGTGTGTGTAGGTCTTTTGTTCTAGGGTCAGTCTCTTATAGGCAGCATATGTGTGGGTGGTGATTTTTTATCCATTCAGCTATTCTGTGTCTTTTGATTGGAGCATTTAATCCATTTACATTTAAGGTTATTATTTATAGGTCCTTGCTCGTTGCCATTTTACTTCCTTTGTACCCATGTTCCTCTCTCTCTCTCTCTCACTCTTTTTCTTCCTAACCCTTTAGCATCTCTTGCAGTGCTGATTTGGTGGCGGTATATTCTTTGAATCTTCTTTGTCTGTGAAGCTCCTTATTTGGCCTTCCAGTTTAATTGGGAGCCTTGTTGGATAGAGTAGTCTTGGTTGCAGGCGTTTGTTTTTCATTACTTGGAATGTTTCTTGCCATTCCCTTCAGGCTTGTAGCATTTCCATTGAGAAGTCACCTGCTAGTCTTATCGGGACTCTCTTGTATGTTACTTCCTGCTTCTCCTTTGCTGCCTTTAAGATTCTCTCTTTGTCTTGGAATTTTGCCATTTTAATTATGATATGTCTTGAAGTGGGCCCCTTTGGGTTCCTCTTGATTGGGACCTTGCGTGCTTCCTGGATTTGTATGACTTTTTCTCTCATCAAATTAGGGAAGTTTTCCATCATTACTTTTTCAAATAGGTTTTCTATCCCTTGCTCTTCTTCTTTTCCCTTCTGGTATCCCTATTATATGAATATTATTACATTTCATGTTATCTTGCAGTTCCCTTAACCCGTCTGTTCTTTCTGAGCCTCTTTTCCTTTTCTTCCTTTTTCTACCTTGTCCTCCACCTTACTGATCCAGTCCTCTGCTTCATTGAGCCTGCTTTTGATTTCTTCTACTGTGTTCTTCAATTCAGAAATTGTATTCTTTATTTCCTCTTTGCCCTTGTTGATAGTTTCTATTTCCTTTTTCATGTTGATGTATTTTGCAGTGAGTTCATTGTCATTTCCCTTTAGTTTCTGGTAATTCTCAGTGAGCTCCCTTATAATCATTGCTTTGAACTCAATATCTGATAGTTGACTTGCCTCTATTTCATTGAGTCCTGATTGTTGTTTTCTAGCTTTTGTGGGGGATTCACACTGAGGCCGGCTCACTGTAAGGCTCAACCCTGATATTGGCAAGTGAGCTGCCGTGCAGGTGCAGTCTTGATGTGGCTTCTTCTGCTAATTGTTGTTCATTAGGCTCCTCTTCAGCTAGCCTTGAATTGGTTATTCAGGGTGATTGTTTTCCCAGTTTAGGTGCATTTAATTTTGGTCCTAGAAGAAGTGAGTGCTAAATGCACTTGCTCATTGACATCTTGAAAACTTTCCACGCATTTTTTAAAACTACTGATATCACTATATCATCATATTTGAAATGAGTTTATTGTAGATAACCTGTAGTTGGTTCATTTTTTTAATTCACTGTGCCAATTTTATTTAGTCTGTACCATTACATTTATTGTAATTATTGATATATTAGGACATAAGTATGTGATGTGTCAGTTTGTCTTTTATTTCTCTCTTTTCAGACCTCCTTGTGGCTTACTTGAACATGTTTCAGTATACCATTTTCCTTACAGTGTTTTTGAGTGCACCTTTATTTTGTTTTAAATGATTGCTCAAGGGAATACTGAATACATACATAACTTTTTGAACATTATACCACTTAAAGTTTATTGCAGAAATTTTAGCCAAATTATTTAAATTAACTCTTTCCCATTTATAGTTTTGTATTCTTAAGTGCTAACTCTATATACATTGAGAACCACATCAGATAGTATTAATTCGACTTCAGCAGGCTACCATAATTTTTAAAAACTGAAAAGGAGAACAGTAGTATATTTTATTTGTCCATGTATTTGTTTCATTGTTTTCTTCTTCAACCTTGTTTGATGTTAATAAAGCTACTGTAGCTCTCTTTTCATTAGTATAATGTTATTACTATAAATGATATTTTTCCAGTCTTCTAACTATTATCTGTTTATATTTAAAGAGAGTTTATTTTAGGTAGTATATAGCTGAGTATCAAAATTTGACAATCTCTGTCTATTAATTGGGATATTTAGACCAATTACATTTAATGTGATTATTGATATTTTTGGATATGAACATACCATCTTTGTTATTTGTTTTTATTTTTTCTGTCATTTTTATTTGTTTCCTTTTTTCTGCCTAATTTCTCATTGAGTATTTTGTGTATGTATGTGATTCCATTTTATTTGCTTTGTTGTCTTATTAACTGTTACTTTGTTTTATTGTCTTACTGGTAACTTTGGGGTTCATCGTATACATCTTTAATTTATAGTCTGTATCAAGTAGTAATACCATACTATTTATACATATAGTTAAAATGTATTGTAACAGTGCCATCATTTTATAGTATACCGTATTGATCTTTGTGCTTTTGTTTTTGTATAGTTTGCATTTGATATATACTCTTAATATCTAAGTATATTCTATTTCGCTTTTAATTAACACATCTCATCTCATCTATTACTACTTTTAAGTGAGAACATTTAAGTTCTCAGATTTCAGTTACATAATACAGTGTTATTGACTGTACTCATCATGTTATGTACATTAGATCCTCAGACCTTATTGATCTTTCAGCTGAAATTGTGTACCCTTTTACCAACCTCTTTCTATTTCCTGTACTCCCAGCCCCAGTCAGCCAACCACTTTTCTACTCTCTTTTTAACAGTCATTGAAAAAAAGCGGTAAAAAATATATAACATAAAATTTGCCTTTGTGACCACATTAAAATGTATGATTCAGTGGTATTAATTTTATTCAAAATGTTTTATATATGTTACCAATATATATTATTAGAATTTTTCATCCTTGCCAACCTGAATCTCTGTACCCATTAAATAATAACTCTACTTTCAGCTGCTCTGCTGTTAACCACTGTTCTCCTTTCTGTCTCAATGAATATGCCTATACTAGGTTTCTCACTTAAAAAGAATCATACATTTGTCATTTTGTCTCTGGTTTGCTTCATTTAGCATAATGTTTTCAAGATTTATCCGTATTGTACAATGTATCAGAACTTTTCTTTTTTATGGCTGTGCTACAGCTGTACCACATTTTGTTTTCCATTTGTAGGTTAGTGGGCACTTGGCTTGTTTCTGACTTTGGTCTATTGTAATTAATGCTGCTATGAACATGCACATATAAGTCTCTTTTTGAGTCCCTAAGTCAATTTATATTTACCCACATATTTACTCTTTCTGATGGTCTTCATTCCTTTGTGTAAATCTGTCTAGTATCATTTTCATTCTTGTAGGTCTTTTAACAATTTTTATATCTCAAGTTCTTGATGAATTTTTCAACTTTTGTATGTGTGATAAAATCTGTGTCTCTCTCCTCCATTCTCCTTTAAAAGTATTTTTGCTGAGTATGGAATTTTAGATTGAGTTTGTTAAAAATTTCAGTATATTAAAAATGTCACTCCATCTTCTACTGGCTTCCTTAGTTTATGATGAACATGGTGTTCTTTGTTTCTCAGTATGTGTTGTGTGTGCTTTGACTGTTTAAAACATTCTTTTTATTGTTGGTGTGTGTATGTTGTGTGGTGTCAGGGTGTGTTTTGTGTTAGGGCAGTGTAAGTGTGTGTGCATACTGTATGGGGTGGTATGGTTTTATATTTTGTGGGGGGTATTTGTATATGCATGCTTTTTTTGTGTGGAGGCATTTTATTTGTGTTTTGTGGGGACAAGGTTTGTGTCAATGTTGTGTAGAAATGGGTTTGCTTATGGTGATGCCTTCGTATGTTCTGAGGGAGCAGTAGTTTTGTTTTGTGCTTTGCTTTGTAGGTGTGGTTTAACAGTGTCTTACCTGGTCATTGTCTTTGTTATTTTGATTAATAATATATGGGATGCGGACTTTTTTTTATACCAGTTAAGATATTTTTATCTATCCCGTTATTTCTGTTTTGTTTTCCGTCTTTTAAATAAAGTTCATTGCATCTTTTTGTTGATTCTTTTTACAGTCTTGTTCTACCTTTTTTCTCTTTAATGTTTTTGAATTTGTATGTTTATTTTCCTGGTTGTGCTTTAAGTTTTAAAATGCATATTTAACTGTAGACTTCAAAAATTAAAGTATCTCCCTCCTCCCACAATAGAGAATTTAGAACACTTTAGCTCTGACCACTTCCTTGCCAAAATAGTACTTCTGTTGTCTAGTATTTCAAGTCAGACTTTTTAGAAATCTCACAACTTATACACACCTTTTTTTAACAACACATTTAGAAAAGGCATTTTAAAAATTAACTTTGTATTTACCATGTTATGATAACTTTCCATGTCAAATTGTGCTTATAGAAGCATTCCTTTAGAGCAAATTTCCTATTGGTAAATTCTCTTGGTTTTTATCTGTACATTCTTTATTTAGCTCTAGTTCACAAATCTTGGTTGATAGATTTTTCTCTTATGCACTTTGGAGATAGTATTCCACCATCTTACATTGTTGCTTTCAAAGCCTGCTATCTTGTTTTATCTTGTATTACATCTCAGCCTGTTTTCTAGTTCTTTGGTTTTTAGTGTTCACTGTACCGTGGATTTTTTTTTATGTATCCTGTTTGGGCTTCTGTGGCCTGAATCTGTAGAACCACATCTTTCAGTTGTTTAAGAATATTTGCAGCTGTTATCCATTCTCTCCTCCCTTTCTAGAACTACACCTAAACTGTGTGAGGTATTTTCATTCAGTCATTCATGTCTTTTAGACCCACTTTGATTTTTTACATTCCTTTTCTTTCTTTGTTTCTTATCGGTAAGTTATTTCAATATATCTTTATCTTCTCTAATTCTTTCCGGGTGTGCCACATCTGCTTTCTAACCTTTTCATTTAGTGTGATAATGGTTACAGCCTCACTTATAACTCTGTTCATTTCTGATATTGGCAAATGATGTTCCAGGAGACCTTGCCTATATTTTGAGAACACAGGGATTCTCCTCTCCATGTGATGCAGTAGGAGGTTTACTCAGAGCTCTGCACTTTTCATGATACATGGAAATAAGAATCTCTTTGCTACAGTTCCCATTATTCTTCACACAATATTTTAATGAGTTTTAAAGCGGTAAACAGTTTTGAAGCGGGAAGATTATTGAGATATACATATGTATGTATGTAACTGTTTACCACTTCAAAACTCATTTATATGTATGTATAGATATTTATTTAGTCATGTTTGCTGAGAGATTTTCTGACTTACTAGGCCCAAGAATTGCATATCTTAAGAGTATCCAGGTGATGCTAATGCAGCTTTCTCGTGAATAAACTTTGAGAAACACTGGACTAGATGATGTTTTGATTTCTGGCTCTGATTCTTTTACCTTCGAACAGGATATTATCTGGTTTAGGGATCATTTAATTAATACTTAATAAAAGTGCTATGACAGTTTCTTTTTGTACCTAAGTAGCTGGTTTAAAATCACTGCATTAATATAATGTTTTATTTTAGTGATCATTCAGGATATGTTCGACCAGTACCAGTGCCACGCAGTTTAAATAGTGATATTTCCTATTTTGGTGTTGGGGGCAAGCAGGCTGTTTTCTTTGTTGGACAATCAGCCAGAGTGAGTAAAATTTCTTATGAATGAAAGTCAATCAAAATATTTTGAGGTTGATACTCTCTAAATGTGTTAATCAGTTTAACTTTTAGGAATTTTAAAAGTACTCTTTTTGATATTCAACAGATGATAAGCAAACCTGCAGATTCCCAAGATGTTCATGAACTTGTGCTGTCTAAAGAAGATTTTGAGAAGAAGGAGAAAAATAAAGAGTCGATATATAGTGGATATATTAGAAACAGAAAGGTATACTACATTTTAATTCATTAATTGTGAAGGTATTTGGATGGATGATAGGACAAGATGTTTTTTCTAATTCTACCTAAGATACTAATGTTGCTTTAAAAAACGTGAAGGTATGGAATTTTCAGGTTAAATTATTTCTATTTTTTTTTTAATCATGTGATTAGCAAAAGTGATCATATATGTTTTCTCAACCTGGAAGTCTTCAGACAAGTTTTTTCATAAAGCTGAGTAATCCTCCTGGAAAGTGCTCAGAAGATTGTAAACTTTTTTCCTTGCATTGAGTTTGAGTTTTTAAATCTTTGATTTAAAAGATTCCACAGAACTAGAGTAGAAAACTATGATAGGAGAATAGACTTTTAGGAAATCAGAGCTTTAACGAAAGAAATGAGCTATTTATTTCTGTTATAAATTAGCTTTGATTCTCATTTTAATAAGCAGAGTGTTAATAAATTTGAATTTTGGTCATGTACATGATACTTATTGGTTTCATTAAATTTTTCTCCATTTGTAACAGTTCAGAATTTTCAGTTTTAAAATCTTTAAAGTAATTTTGAGATTTTTAAGAATTCTTTTCTGATTCTAAAACAAACTGCAAACATTTTATAGGAAAATATAAATAAGTAGAAATAGTTTCAAATGCCAGGAAAAGGTACTTAATGTTTAGTGGAATTTTCTTCTAGTCTTACTTTTTAATTATATACTTATAGTTCGAGCCCACATTTTTTAAAATTAACATTTTGAGTATTTCTCCATGTTAAAATTATTTCAGTACACAACATACTTATATGGCTTCATAGTATTCCCTGAGCTCAGTGTGCTGTAACTTAACTATTTTGTTGAGTGTCTATAATTTAACTATATATAACTTATGTTTAATTTATGTAATTATAAACACACCACTGTGAATATCTTTGCATAACACTTTGCCTGAATTACGGTTTTTTGGGTATAGATTATCAGAATTTTAACAGCTGTGACATACTGTGAACTTTATAAATGTTTCATAGTATATATTACAAAACCACTTCCCTGAAAGGTTGATCCCAAATCAGATGTACTCCCAAGAACATCATATGGAAGTGCCTATGTGATCATTTTCTTATTTTTAAAAAGAATTGGGGGGAGGCAGCAAAATGTTGACAATTTGATGGGTAAAACTAACTTTTCTTTCATTGATAGTGAGCTGAATTTTTTTCATGTTTATTAACTGCTTTTATTTTTTCTATAACTTAACATTCTCCTCTGTCCAGGAAATTTCTTCCTTTTGTTTATTCCACTTTTTCCTTTCAAATTTGTTGCATTTATTTAATAATTTATGTATCTTAATATATTTACATAGCAGTGTTCCATTTTTTATCTTTTCCACATTACCTTACTATCACAAAGTGCCTTACAGTATATTGGTGGAAATATTATTTGCCATGTTAAAGCTGGTGAAAAATTAGGAATTGAGGATTTAAATGATTTTTCAAAACCGTGTACATATAATGATGCTTGGTTTCAACGGAGGTCTCTTGGGTCATCCTTTCTGCCAGCTTTCCCTGTGTTTTGTGTTTAGTTCATCCCCACAAACATTTATTGGTACTAATAGGACTTTGGTCCTTTCTTCCTGAGCAGTCCTTTTGAAAGTACTCTTTTTTTGACGACGCCTATATTCCTGACCTGTTGGCACTTATTACAATGTTCGTGGTATTGATAGTTCTTGATATAACCTGCAGTCTTGCTTTCTCTGTGTGTGTGTGTGTGTGTGTGTGTGTGTGTGTGTGCGTGCATGTATGTATGTATGTATGCCACTTAATATCAACAATTCGCAAATCTATTTTTTGCCAAGTAACTTTTTTCTTAAGATTGAGACACTGGCTTATTTCACTTAGCATAATGCTCTCCAGGTTCATCCTTGCTGTCACAAAGTGTAAAATTTCCTTCTTTGTAAGTGAAATAAGCCAGTCAGAGAAAGACAAGTACCAGATGGTTTTACTGGTGTGTAATCTAATGAACAAAATGAACTAACAAGCAAAATAGAGACGTACTCATAAAGAGTAGGTTGACAGCTATGGGGGCTAATGGGATGGGGAGGGAATGAGCAAAACAGAAAAAAAAGAGAACTCATGGACATGGACAACAGTGTGGTAATTGCTGGGGAAGGTGGGTAGGGAGTAGTGGAAGACAGTATAGCGGGGATAAATGGTGATGGATGGAGACTTGACTTGGGATGGTGAACACATAATACAGTGTGCAGGTGATACATTGTGGAATTCTGCACCTGAAACCTGTTTAATTTTGTTAGAGAAACATCAGTGTGTGTATGCCTCTCACGAATCCCCTACTGGGGATCTGACCTGCAACCTAGGCATGTGCCCTGACTGGGAATTGAATCAGTGACCCTTTGGTTTGCAGGCCATCACTCAGTCCACTGAGCCACATCAGCCAGGGCTATTTCAGTTTCTTCTTAGAAAGTAATATATGTATATTAAAGAAAGAAAATCAGCCACTCTCCTGGCCATAATATTGGTTTGTCCAAAAAGTTTGTTATGTTTTTTCATTTTAACCAATAACTTTATTGATTTGGATATTTTGAGTATGTTGTCTGTCTCCAGCTATTGGCTCCAGTGGATAGAGGCCAGGGGTGCTGCTAAACATTTTTCAGTGCATAAGACAGCCCTAAAGCAAAGAATTATTTGGCCAAAATTGTCAGTAGTATCAAGAAACTTTGCAAACCACTTTTGACGTGTTCAATCCGTCACAGCACCTTTGCCATACACTAGACACGTTTTTTTGCATTTCAGTTGCATTTTTACTTTTCTTGAAATAATAAAGCATAATATGCCAAAAAGTCACTTATTTAATTCATTTCCAATATTAAAATGGCTGCACAAAAATTCACCAATCTTGATAAGTTTTTTTAAGTGCATGCTGATATGACAGCTGTCACAATACAATCTAATAAAATTGTTTCAAATGAAGTTAAAGACAAATAAACATTACTAGAGGCATCATATGCAAAAAATTTAACGGACTTTTTGGCCAACCCCATAGTTCAGTGTATATCTTTATCCTTACAAATTTTTATGCACCATACTTTTTAGACTATAACACGCAACCCCCACCCCAAATTTGGGAGGAAAATGGGGTGTCTTATAGTCTGAATGTAGCTTACCTGAGTTCTGTTTACATTTACATTGGTGAAATATTATGTTTATGTTATTAAATATTTTACCACATTTTTTGCTTCAAAAATTTTTTTCCTATTTTCCTCCTCTGAAACCTAGGTGCATCTTATGGTCTGGTGAGTCTTGTAGTCCAAAAAATATGGTATATGGCAACATACATAGTCTATAAATGCACATATATGCATGGAATTTTTAACACATATAGACTCAGTAAAAGTTGAGGAATTTATAATTATCCTCAAACACTACCATTTATCTCTTCTCCCTACTTCCCTTCTGCAAGCTATAGATATTTTCTGAAAGTTGAATGGGGTCTAGGATGGTTTTATTCTCTCTTATTAAACACAAATGCCTTTGTGCTAAGCCAGCTGAATTCAGGCTTCATCCTAGTTTTCTTGAACATGGAGGGCTGGGCAGTGATATTGACCAAATTAAGTGGTAGGTATCCCCAGCAAGGACTGTTTCATCCTAGGGTAAGTGTCCTCAATTTTTTCCAGCATTACAAATTTCATAGTTATTCATCTTTACCTTTTTCTTTATGATTCTAAAATTGGTTTAGCATTATGGTAGGATTCTCCTTTATGTTTGCCAGTTTAGCAATCTGAGTTTCTATATGAGTTTCTCTGTCCTCACTGCATTGTCACACACTCAGATGATTTGTATTGGGCAATTTTTCTCCAAAAGTTTCTGGAAGCCTATATTTGAAGGTATCCAAGTCAATTACAAAAAATATTATTTCTATAATTAAGGTGTATATAATCTGTTTTATTTATATTCATTCTTCCAGCCATCTGATTCTGTTCACATTACAAATGATGATGAAAGATTTCTACATTATCTTATCTCAGAGGAGAAGGAAAAAGATAGCTTTACTGCTGTGGTTATCACAGGGGTACAATCAGAACACATACAGTACTTGAAAAATTATTTTCATCTTTGGACAAGACAGTTAGCGTAAGTAATTATTTATATTTGATTCACAACATGTTTCTACTTCTTTAAGGACAAAAGTATTACAGATACATTGAAGCTTTTTGGATGTCTGCTTTGCTCCTGCCTCATTTTCTTCCCTTTAGTACAGTAACCAGCACTCTGTCAGCATTAAAATGGTTCTCTAGTCTGTAAATATTTATTGGTTACCTGTAATGTATTGGTCAGTATTTGGGACACAAGCATTTTGACACCTATGATAAAATTTTAAATAAACTAGAATTTATCAAATTCAATGCCATCATTTCCATAGCCCCCTTTTGCACTTCTCTTATAGGACCTTTTGTAATCTTTCATGTCATATATTTTTACTTATTATTTTGTCTGCCTTCCCGCAGTGGAATGTCATTTTTTATGTGCTGCTGTATACCCAGTGTGTCCTGGTGCATGGTAGAGTTTTAAGTGTTTATCTAATGAATGCAACGAGTCTGTTAATATGAAAAAAAAAAAGTCTGTGTGCCTATATGACATTAGCAGTACTGAAAAGAAATCTTTGTGTGTCTGTCTCTTCTAGGACATCTTTTATGGAGTATATATTCCATTAGCCCAAATTAGAGAAACATTTATTTAATGCCCCTAAGCCAGCGATTTTCACCCAGTGTGTTTCAGGAGTTCTTAAAACATGCAGTACCTCACCATTTACTCGGGGGCACTGACCTCTTTTCCCTTACATTGTCAAATTTTTAACGAATTACAATAGCCAACACAACAATAGCTGTCTAGTGTGAATGAAATCAACACTATACCTATTTTTTTGTCAGATCAGCAAAGAATATATTTACTATACTTTTTGGTGTGCTACAGAATTTTAGTAATTAGTTGATGTGCGCCACGAGATGAAAAGGTTGAAAATTGCTGCTTTAAGCCTCTTCCCTATAGCTATAGTGTGTGTGTGTGTGTGTGTGTGTGTGTACACACACCATATATAGTATAGTATTTACTGGATTGTTTCTTTAATTTGTATTAGTCTGAATTACTGAGTTTTGCAAAAACAGGTAGGTCTGCACAAACGAAACTCATGTTTTTGGAACAGGTACCTTTTCACATTTATTCAAAAGGCTACTAAGTACATATTTTATTTGCTGTTTAATAGTTATTTGTCTTAACTGAAGGAACTTAGAGTATATAACATATAATTAGGACATACTCCTAGTCTAACAATGAATAACATATAGCTTTTACCATTCTTTGAAACAGTCACTAAGCTATTTATAGCACTCTGTTAATGGATGGTTGTTTGTAACTTATCTTTGATTATAATGTTAACACTTTTGAGATGTCTGAAGAAAGATCTTAAGATTTTCAGTGATTTCCTTTTTTCAACAGTATTTTAAACAGTAGCTAGGATAATTATTTTTTAAAATTGAAATTCATAATGAAGGAATATTGCAAATTCCTATGTAAGGAGTAGCTACAGATCCGATATGTTTTAGCCCTGAATATTATTTCTCCAAAATATCATCATTTTTAACCTTTATTTAAAAATAAAGTAGTGGTTTAAAATTTATTGAATGCATTAGTTTTGTTTGGGCAATTTTAGGATAAGATTTTTCAGTGCTATAGGATAGGAGCAATGAGAGTTACAGAATGATATTCTCAAGTTGTGCAGCTAGCTTAAAAATATCTAATTCTATATGCTCCCTGATATTTAAATCCTTAATATTCCTGATAACGAGAGTTATATAACTGCTTGCCTTCTAGTATTTTTTTTGAATCCTTCTTCTTGGAATTGTAAAGTATGTGGGCTTTGAAGTAGGAAAGGCTTGAATTGAGCCCCCTCTTCTCCCAAACTCTTAAGTTCTGGGACTTTAATTATATAAACTCCTTGTTCCCCAATTTTGTATGTATAAAATGAAGTGCAATAATACCTGCATCTCAGGATTTTTACCTTTAAATGGGATATTATGTTTAATAATGTTTGATGTAGTGCTTAGTAGGTACTGTCAAAGAGTAGTTAACTTTTTTTTGGCAGAAGAATATATGAACTATAATTTTATGTGGCTTAAAAGTATAATGTTACTCTTCTATATTTTAGGCATATTTATCATTACTATATTCATGGCCCCAAAGGAAATGAAAAACGTACATCAAAAGAAGTTGGACCTTTCAGCAACATTGATATTGAAGTAAGATAAAATTCCTTTCAAGTTTTATCAATTGTTAGGTATCTGTTCCAGTTCCAAGTGACTCTAGATAAGAAAATTCAGTTAATGGATAAACAACTTTTCTATCTTTTTTACTAATGTTCTTTGGTAATTTGATGTCCAAGTAAAGAGATCATCCCTAGATGTGTTTTTCTGAAACCTTTGTTTACCATAGTTAGTTTCTTTCTCTCTGTCTTGTATGGAGATATGAGTTATTTGCTACATGTTATATCTTAAAGCAGAGAGGAAAAGTGACATAGTTTCCCCTTTTGTTCTCAGAAGTCTTAACAATGGTGAAGTGAGATTTAGAACCACAAAACATTTGAGTGTTTGGTTTTCAATATCCTTGCCCACATGTTAGAAAGAATTTCATGTACGTCATTGTCCCATTTTCTACCTCTAGCAAGAAACCTTGAATTAAATGACTTAGTGTAATCATGACTTATGTGTCCCTCAGATCTGCTTTGCTCTTTCAGCTTACTGTCTATTTTTTTTAGTAGTATATTCCTTATTGAGATGCTACTTACAGCGATTTAACACACTAAAAAATTTTGTTAAGTTAGATGATCACTTATACAAATAAAATTAGTTGTTGCCTATTCCTTTATTGGATCATAGCTGAGAACAGAAGTCACTATAGAATTTAATTATTTTTGTTTTATTTTTCTTTTAGATTTCTATGTTTGAAAAGGGGAAGGCATCTAAGATCGTCAACCTAAGGGACATACAAGATGACATGCAGACACTGTACATAAACACAGCAACTGATAGTTTTGAGTTCAAAGCTCATGTTGAAGGAGACGGTGTAGTGGAAGGGATTATCCGATATCACCCTTTCTTATATGATAGAGAAACTTACCCTGATGATCCGTGCTTTCCAAGTATGCTAATTTGTTATCTTAGCTACAAAATGTGAAGTTGTGATTTAAGATAGTGATTTGTTTCTTTTAATTATTATTGTTATTTGGGCTATTAAGATTAGATAAATATTAATACCCGTTTCCTTATAC
Organism: Micronycteris hirsuta; assembly: GCA_004026765.1. Lineage (NCBI taxonomy): Eukaryota > Metazoa > Chordata > Mammalia > Chiroptera > Phyllostomidae > Micronycteris > Micronycteris hirsuta. The sequence continues at coordinate 65,290 of PVJI01002206.1, read as the reverse complement.
AGATCTTTTTAAGATGTTAGGTATTTGTAGTTTTTATAATTCTTGATTTTTGTGTGCATTCACTTGTGTATCAATAAAGCACTAGCTTTAAGAAACATTACAGACTGCCAGCCAAGATGGAGGCATAGGTGGATGCACTGTGCCTCCTCGCACAACCAAGAGGAATAACAACAATTTAAAAAGCAAAATAAACAACCAGAATGGACAGAAAATCGAACTGAGTGGAAGTTCAACAGCAGAGAAGTTAGAGAGGACACGTTCGTCCAGACCGGTAAGCGGGGCGGAACTGGGCAGAGTGTGCGGCAAGACGGCAGTTTGCCCGGAGAGACTCACGGTGGGCGTGCCTGATCAAAAAGCGGCCCAGAAGTGGCCCATGCACCGGGAGAAGCCAGCGGGAAACAGCGGGGCGAGGCTGGTGGACTGGGCAGTCCCTCACTTGCGCGTGCAGATAAACCGGGAGAAGGAGCCAGGGAGCAGAGCAGAAAACACCTGTGGGGATTAAGGCGGCAGTGGAAGCAACTCCTAGCCACACAAGAGAGTGCATTGGGAGAAGAGTGACTAGGAGCTGGGAAGAGCTGAGCAAGCGCCATTGTTCCCACCCAGGCCATGCCCTCTCAGTGTCAAAACACAGTGAAAACACAGCGTTGGAGGAGGTTGCCCTGCCCAGGTCAATACCTAAGGCTCCGCCCCTTAAAGTAACAGGCGCCGAGAGAAAAAAATGGCCCAAATGAAAGAACAGAACAAAGTTCCAGAAAAATTACATCTAAGGGATGAAGAGGTAGCCAACCTATCAGATGCACAGTTCAAAACACTGGTAATCAGGATGCTCACAGAATTGGAAGAAAGTTGGTCGCAAATAAATGAACAAATGAAGGATACGCTAAAGAAAATGAGGGGAAATGTGCAGGGAACCAATAGGGAAGAGAAAGAAACTGGGACTCAAATCAATAGTGTGGACCAGAAGGAAGAAACAAGAATTCAAAAAAATGAGGAGAGGCTTAGGAACCTCCGTGACATCTGTAAACGTCCCATCATCCGGGTCATAGGGATACCAGAAGGAGAAGAGGAAGACCAAGGAATTGAACATTTATTTGAACAAATAATGAGAGAGAAGTTCCCCAATCTGGCAAAGGAAATAGACTTCTAGGAAGTCCAGGAAGCTCAGAGAGTCCCAAAGAAGTTGGACCTAAGGAGATACACACCAAGACACATCATAATGACATTACCCAAGATTAAAAATAAGGAGAGAATCTTAGAAGCAGCAAGAGAAAAGGAGACAGTTACCTACAAAGGAATTCCCATAAGACCGTCAGCTGATTTCTCAAAAGAGACCTTTCAAGCAAGAAGGGGCTGGAGAAAAGTATACCAAGTCATGAAAGGCAAAGACCTACATCCAAGAATACTCTATCCAGCAAAACTGTCATTTAGAATGGAAGGGCAGATCAAGTGCTTCTCAGATAAGGTCAAGTTCAAGGAGTTCATCATCACCCAGCCTTTATTGTATGAAATGTTAAAGGGATTTATATAAAGCATGGAGGGGTATCAACAGGGGAGTGGGAGGGGAGAGAGGAGGAAAAACTACAGTGAATAAGTAACATAAATGGTAGGTAGAAAACAGACGGGCAGGTTAAGAATAGTATAAGAAATGTAGAAGTCAAAGAACATATGTGTATGACCCATGGACAAAAACTAAAGGGCAGGGAATGGGGGGGTAGAGGGGAATAAAGAGGGGAAAATAGGACAACTGTAATATCATAATCAATAAAATATATTAAAAAAAGAAACATTACATATTCTTTTATCTTAGATTCCTTATTGAACTGAACTTTTAGTTATGCACTGCATATTAATCCTTTATACATTCCCCATATTATTTTCCCATTACCTTTGTAGGTGATTTGTAGAGAAGTTTTAAACTCTATGTAGTCAGTGTTTTGTATATGCTTTCTGATTTTGTCTTACTGTGGAAAGGTAAGAGGATCTTTTAGTTTTTTAAAATAATTTTAGATCTTTAATGCACCTGTACTCTACTTTTTTGTGTGTAGGATGAGGTAATGCTTTAAGTTAATATTTTCTATATGGGCATCTGTTAGCACCAGTTATATTGAATGTTATGATTTTTTAAATAATCTGAAATATTACTTTTATAATATTTAGTTTTCATATTCATATAGATCTGGTTTCTTTATTATAGATCTACTTTGTATTTTTATACATGAGTAATAATACTCTCCTATAGCTGTATACTCTATATTGATATCTTTAGGGCAAGATATTCAATATTCTTCTTTGAGAAAATTCTTATTTCTTAATCTTTTATTCTTCTACATAAACTTCAAAATCACTTTGTACATTCACTTAGAAAACTCTTGGTGGGATTATTGAGATTTCATTGAATTCATAGATTTGCTCTGATTGAAAGGAACTTTTACTTAGGACTCTTTGTCCTAAGAGAGCTTTATATGGGAGGACGTTGTCTTAATGCCAGAATAAATGAGGTGTTGCTACATCATGATTATAATGTTTGATCCTAATTTATCTGGATATATGAAAATGAATTGCCAAAATAACATTAAAAAGCTGTAGACAGTTGTGTTAATTATGTGTTTGAATGCTTTGTAACATATTTTATAATTTTAGCTATATCACCTGAACCTGATTATTAAAAATTTAATAGTTTATATAAGATAAACTTAAACTTAGTTTTTGTTTTTTTTTTTAAAGATTTTATTTATTTTTAGAGAGAAAGGAAGGGAGAGAGGAAGAGAGGGGGAGGGGGACATGGCCTGCATCCCAGACGTGTGCCCTGCGACCCTTTGGTTCATAGGCCCACCCTCAATCCACTGAGCTATAGCAGACAGCACATAAACTTAGTATTATTGATAATTTGTCCAAACTAGGTAAACTTGTTGCTACTAGATTGCATAGATTTCCCAGCTAATTTTTAGGTGAACATATACTGGTTCTGACAAAATTGTGGACGTTGTGTTTCAGGTATAGGACTTATGCTCCTATATTTGTAGGGAAAGCAGATTCTGCTAGGTCATAATCTCTTTGGATGTATGACTCTTTTGCTTTATAAACAGTTTTTAATGATTGCAAGCTAGTAGCTAATGTAGCTCCTAACACAGGTTGATTAGTATATAAGTAATTATTGACTTTCAAATGAGAAACAACATTGATAATGGATAACTGCTTTGGAAATCTTCCTTTGTGAGGCAGACTAAGAATAAAGCTACCTTTGGGTTTTATGGAATGCGATGTTAATGACCCTGAGCTTTTGTTACCATTTCTCTGAAGGAACTTTAATATTTTACTTACAGAAATTGATTTTCCAGTGATAAAAATTGCATATATTTTATAGCAATAAACATTTTGTTCCACTTTCTCCTATACTCTAGAATTAAAAGATGAAGATGATGATGATGATTGTTTTATACTTGAGAAAGCTGCAAGAGGGAAAAGGCCTATTTTTGAATGTTTTTGGAATGGACGACTAATACCATATACATCTGTTGAAGGGTAAGTTTTGATTTTTCCTGAAATTATATTGTTTTATAACCTAATCTTTTTACTAATATTTTCTTCTCTTCAAGCTTTGACTGGTGTACTCCTCCAAAGAAGAAAGGGCTTGCACCAATTGAGTGCTACAATAGAATATCTGGTGCATTATTCACTAATGACAGATTCCAGGTCAGCACAAATAAACTGACTTTTATGGATCTTGAGCTAAAATTGAAAGATAAGAACACCCTTTTCACAAGGATTTTAAACGGACAGGTATGATTTTCAGTATCAAGTTTTGTATATTTGAAAATGTTCTATTTTATGTATAACAGAAGTCACTGTTCATGTAGATTTACTTGACATTTTGCATGTTTTACTTTTTAATTGATTGGGGGTGGAGAGAAAGTGAGAGAGAGAAACATTGCTTTGTTGTTCCACTTATTTACGCATTCATTGGTTTGTTGTATGTGCCCTCTGGATATCAAACCTGCAAACTTGGTACTCCAACCAACTGAGCTACCTGACCAAAGATACTTTTCATTTTATTTAATAAAAAGAATATGTATAAATTTTCCCTTATGAGCATTTGTGTGTTCACATCTCTCAAAAATTTCAACTGGTTATACCATTTTGAATAAAATTTACAATTCTTTATTAGATCTTAATATTAAGACCATGATATACTAAATAGAAGCTAAACAAGAATATACATTTGCTAAGAGCACATAAGAACAATTTTATCTAACACAGGGGCTATGTTTGCATATCAAGAACCAATCTATGTAATTTAAGTCTAATCTTAAGGGTGAAATTGAGGTAGAATTGTGAAATACTTTGGGCTAAAAGGTGATTTGAGATGGTCAGTATTAAAATACATGCATTGATTGATAGAACAAGAGTGATAGATTTTTTTTTTAAGAAGTCGAGTACTGAACAGAACTAGTGTACTATTGTACTTTTATTCTATCCAAAGACCTCAGAAACTTTTACTTGGTATACTCCTCTTTCAGAAGTTCAATGTTGAGTTGCCAAGAACTAGGTACATTTATTGTGAACCTAAAATTGCTGGGCAGTAAATATTCAATTGAATACAATAGCACATGGTATTTATAGTTAGTCATTCCTATAAGATGTTGACATTCATTTTGCTGTTATTAAAAAATTCTGAATCATAGATAATTAAGATACTTTTAAGGAATTATCCCCTAAGAAAAGTCTTACCTGTACTTAGATTTATTAATTATCCAACATTTATTGAACAGTTTGGTCTTTCCAAAAGTTATCCATAATAGGTTAATTCTGTTTTTTTGTTACATTGTATTTTAAGAACTGTATTTTGTAATTTGGGGAAATTTTATTGAAGATTTTATTTATTTTACTTTTTAGAGAATGGGAACAGGAGGGAGAAAGAGAGAGAGAAACAGTGTGTGAGAGATACATCGATCGGTTATCTCTTGTATGTCCCTAATCAGGGACCTGGCCCACAACCCAGGCATGTTCCCTGACTGGGAATCAAATCAATGACTTTCTGGTTCGCAGGCTGGCACTCAATTCTCTGAGCCACACCAGCCAGGGTGGGAAATTTTAAATATACAGAAAAGTTGAAAGAATATTATAATGAGTATACACATACTCCTCTTCTAGATTAACTGTCATCTTGCCACACTTGTAACATATCTTTTGACATATTACTGAATTTCAGGATTCAATTAATACATCTGGTAATTTGGTTGGAAATGAATCCTGAGAATTCTTTACATTTTAGCTTAGAATAATTTTACGTAATACTTGGGCTGTACATTGAAGTGCAGTATAAAAATGTAGACAGACTGTCCAATTCCTAGTTAATAATGTAAATATCCTTGTCAAATTGACAAAATGACAATAGTAATTTGCTCATTCAGAAAGGTGTTGGTACCTGGGAAAAGGGTTAGGGGAAGTTTTCTTTGAAACTTGCCATTTTTGAGTCTTTCCCAACTACATGTATTTCTTATTCAAAGCTGAAATAATTTTTAATTTTGCCCCATTTTCATTTAGAAATAGTATAATATGGAGCAAGGTATGTAGGAAGAAATAAACTTCTGTAATTTTATGCATTGCCTTCTGTGAAAGCATGTAATGTGGCCATTGTCTCCCCTACCTATACTCCTAAAAGACAGGCACTAAACAATGTATTCCAGCTTATGTTTAAGTATAAATCTCTATACTATCTCCCAGCAGGATGAAGAATGATAAATAATAACATTTTTAATGTATTATTAGAAAACAGTTTTTATTTTATGATTTAATTTTTTGAATTGGTACTGCGAATGCAATACATAATTAAAAGGAAAATTTTGTTTTGCACAGCAGGGTTTCTCAACCTTTTTTTTTCCTTATCATTCTTGTAAGGAAGCTTTTTTCTTAATTGCTCCCCTCATGACATTTTAGTACCATACATATACTATATTTGTGTTTATGTAGGTATATATCTGTTCTTGAAACATAAAAAGAGGTATTTTTGCCCTGTTGAGAATCTGAATGATTCACAGTGAGACAGTTTCCACTTACCCCTTCCTCATAGCGAGGTAGTTCTCCTTCTCCTTTGCCACTACTCTTCATCATTTTGTGGTGTCCCCTAGGATTTAAAGCAGGAAAGAAAAGTTTTACTGCTGGTATTGACTGTTGAGACTTTGGTTCAAAGGCTGATAATAAAGATTTGCTTTCTTTAGTGGTGGTTTTGTTAGAAATCTAAATTTGTATGAGAGATCAAAATACTTTAGTTTTTTATTAGGTTTTCTGGGATGGGTATGTGGAAGGAAAAATGGAATGAATGACAAGTACCAGTGGTTGTATTTGTTTACCATGTTTCATAGAATATTTTAAAATTTTACAGGAGCAGCGCATGAAAATTGACAGAGAATTTGCTTTATGGCTCAAGGACTGTCATGAAAAATATGACAAACAAATAAAATTTACACTTTTTAAAGGAATAATTACACGTTCTGATCTTCCTTCTAAAAAGCAGGGCCCCTGGGCCACGTACTCAGCAATAGAATGGGATGGAAAAATATACAAAGCAGGACAGCTGGTAGGTTTAACTTATTTATAGATTCAATTTTAATAGAATTTGAAACTTGATCTATTAGAATTTTTAAAAAATATTGAATTTATTGGGTGACATTGGTTGAATATATTAGGATAAAATAATGTGTGTATTTATTGGCTTCTTAAGAGCCGGGGAAAAAAAAAGTTCAAACTGATTTTTTAATGACAGTTTAGCATGGTGTTAAAAAAAATAAACAAAACCTTGTTTATTGCCTGAGGCTTAATTAGCAAGGTTGTTATTGTTTCTTGAATAAAGTTTACTCAATTGGAGATTTTTTTAATGTGTTACAAAATAATGATTTTTAGCAAGTTTTATTATCTGCTTCTTGTAAGTTACTATGCTTATTGACTGAGTTATGGAGAATGCAGAGAATTATTAGATGTGTTTGGTCCTTAGGGATATTACAGCCTAAAAATAGAGATAACCTAAACATAAATAATAATAGGTAGAAGGTGATAACTGCTAAGAAAAGATGACGAATATTCTTTGGTAGTTTAGAAGAAGAGGAGAGAGTTTTCTGACTTTGGATGGGCCTGGGAGAAGAGCATTAATCATGAAATTCTTTGGGCAAGAAATCACATTTTTAAGGACCTTGAAAGAGGTAGAGGCTCAGGTTTACACAGATTATTGCCAAAGTAGAAGGATATCCATGTTCTCCATAAATGTGAGAATTGGGTGCAGTTACCTGGAGGTACTGTGTGTGGCTACAGTCTTGCTTTTCTAACATTTAGGGATTAGAAAGAGGGAGCTGACAAATGAAAATGAAAGGGATAAGCTGGTGAAATAGAAAGAAAGTAGGAGAATATAATACCTAAAGTCATGTGAAGAGTTATAAGGAGGAGGGAGTAATCAGCTTTGTCAAATTCTCTGTGGTGGTTGAGTAAAATGCTTTCTCAGGAGTAATCTGAGCATAGACAAAGATATTGTTAAGTTCAGGGAAACAGCAGGCAGTAGAGTTGGGTTATGTGTGTGTGAATAGAAAGAGTTTAGAAATGAGACTGGAAAGGTAGATTGGGTATAGAGTCTTGTAGTCCTTGTCAGGAGTTTCTGAATTGGATTAATGGAAATTACCCTTACATTTTTCAAGCCGTGTAAGAAAAAAGAAATATTATAGGCAAGTTTTGAACTAATTTATTTTAAGGAAATTATAACTTGTTGGAGTTTATAAGTCACTGTTCGTAGTATGAAAGCCAGATTTTATCCGGGGAAAAGGTTTGGGATACTTTGGATTTTATAATAATTGACTTTGGAGGAATTAGGACCTTTGAGACACATGCATAGCTATGACATTTTTGTATGAAGAAGCTACTGTGTCTTTACAAAAATATATTGTAGGTGGAGAACTTTACAATGACAACTTTATTAGGATATTAGAATACTGTTTTAAAATTCATTTTTTCTAATGATCGATACCTCGTTTTTTCCCTTCGTATAAAGTGTTTCTGTGAAATAATTATATTAGACCTGTTTCTCTTAGTAAATATTAGTACTAAATCCTTTTTTCAAAACCAAATATTAGGTCAAGACAGTGAAGACACTTCCTCTCTTTTATGGAAGCATAGAAAAATTTTTTCTTTATGGTGATCATGATGGAGAAGTATATGCTACTGGAGGAGAGGTTCAAATTGCAATGGTAAGACAGCAAGTAATACAAAATAGTTATTGAAGGTCTGTTGGTATCACTTTTGCTTAAATGTAAAAATAAAGTACAGTATTTTGCTTGCATTTGTTTTTTCCATTGTATAAAATAGTGTTAGCGTGAATATTCATATTTCATATTTGGTGTTAATTAATAATCTATAGAACTTAACATCTCTATGCCCAGTGTTTAACAAACATACATATATTATTGCTACTTATCACATTGATTTTGTAAAGTGCACATTTCATCCAAGGCCCACAAACTAGTAAACACAGGAGACAGAATTCTGTCTTTTTTTTTTTTTTTAAGTTTTTTTTTTTTTTAAGATTTTATTTATTTATTTTTTAGAGAGAGGAGAAGGGAAGGAGAAAGAGAGGGAGGAACAGCAATGTATGGTTGCCTCTTACATGGCCCTCACTGGGGACCTGGCCTGCAACCCAGGCATGTGCCCTGACCGGGAATCGAACCGGGATTGTCTGGCTCCCAGCCCGCGCTCAATCCACTGAGCTACACCAGCCAGGGCAGAATTCTGTCTTAAGAATGAATGATTCCAAATTAGAGTGGGTTTTGTCCCTATGCCTTGCTTTTATTAATATTTGAATGGTATTAATTAGGCCTAATAAAGATAACATGAAAAATGGAAGCAGACACTGAGGTCTAATATAATAGCACTATTATGATTTTTATATTTAGTGAGGGTAAAGTATATTTCTTTGGAAGAAATAAGTGAATGTTTTCACTGCAGCTGAATTTGAATAGTTTTCTTTGAAGGACTGGTATAAATTTATTTTATTCATTCAGGAACCTCGAGCACTATATGATGAAACAAGAACTGTGCCAATTGCAAAGCTGGATAGGACAGTTGCTGAGAAAGCCATAAAAAAATACGTAGAAGATGAAATGGCAAGGTAATTCACATTTCAAGATGCATGATAAAAATGACAAGAAAAATCAAGAGGGTAGATCATAGTGCTTTTAACTAGGGCATTTGCAATCTAGATCCCGGTATATATATTGTGACAAACTTAACATTAAAAAATTGAGAGTTCTTGTTATAAACACAGAATCCTATATTTGTTTTACAGAAAAAGGAGGCAATTTTATATATCTAAAGTATCGTTATTATAGGCACAAGGATTAGGTATGTTAAAGAAAAAACAACTTTGGCCTATAACAAGAAGAAAATTGTGGTAACTTCAGAGAGGTAAAGATTAGTACAAAAGAAGTAAAAGGAAGTACTAAAACGTCTATTTATGACTCTTGTATAGCTAATGATGCATTCATTTTGCTTCTCACTGAATCTCACTGATAATTCTTCTATTCTTAAGAGTATATTTAATGTCCAAAGGATAACTTAAACTGTAAACAAATAGCAAAATCATGAAAAATGGACAATTCCTGGCTCTTAATATAATAGGTTTTGCCTGACTTTTTCTGTAGCCACAGTGATGGTTATGGAGGAGAAAACTTTTAGATTATTAGTCATATAGAATTTCAGGTTTAACCTTTCAAAATACATGCTAAATAAATATTAAAGTTTCTGGTAACTTCTGTTTTTTAATTAAGACCACATTGATACAGATTGTGAAACATTAATATGCTGGTTACCCACTAGGCTCCCTGATAGATTGTCAGTAACTTGGCCTGAAGGAGATGAATTATTGCCAAATGAGATTAGGCCTGCCGGAACCCCCATTGGTATGTATTTGGTTTTTTCCTTCTTCTTCTTAACATTTGTTTTTTCCTTAATACTGAAAAAAGGCTTTTCTTTTGCCTTACATTTCCAATAAATAAAAGACCATGAAAAATTAAAATACAGCCTGAAGATGTAGCAGATTCATCAGATTCTTTGGGTATAACTAAGACACTCTTACTTTAAACTTTGGACTAACAGGTGCATTAAGGATTGAAATACTGAATAAAAAAGGGGAAGCAATGCAAAAGCTTCCAGGAACGAGTCATGGAGGTTCAAAGAAACTCCTGGTTGAACTCAAAGTTATATTACATTGTAAGTATACAAACTAATTTGGATCTTTAATATTGTCCTTAAATGTGTAATACAGATTTTAATATCTTTGTACAATTATTGATGACCTAGCAATCTGATAGGCACAATTATTGATGACCTAGCAATCTGATAGGCACAATTATTGATGACCTAGCAATCTGATAGGCACATTTAAAGTTAGGAGTTTTAAGTGTGTTATGAATAATTTGAGTTTTTAAATGATAATATTCTGAAGGGTTTTTAAAAACACTTTATTCTGAATTTTCTCATATAGGTAACCATGACCTAAAATAAAGATATGTGGTGTGTATATGTATAGGAATTTTTACTGAATAGGAATTTAGATAATCTTTAAGATGCCCCTCTTTAAGTAGAAAATACTATGGATCTTAACCTGTGGGCCAACAGTACTTGGTTTACATAATAAGCCTGACCCAGTCTTTGGTAGAGAGAAAAGAACTGGGTATTAATGCTCATCTTGAATCAACTTGTTTGTTAACTTTTTTGTCTGTTGTTTTTGTCCTGACTGCCTAAACATATTTTTGCTTTTATTTTTAAAAAAAATTTTATTGATTGATTTTTAGAGAGAGGAAGGGAGGGAGAGAGACAGGCAGGCAGAGACAGACATCAGTTTTTTGTTCTACTTATTCATGCATTCATTGGTTGATCCTTGTATGTGCGTGGACCAGGAATCAAACCTGCAATCTTGGCATATTGGGATGACACTCTAACCAACTGAGCTGCCCACCTAGGGCTGATCACTTTATACGTCAGTAATTTGTTCTGTCACTATATACTTGTGTGTCTAGTCCATGGATTTTGGGGATACAGTATTTTATTGAAAGCATTTCTTTCCAACTCTATTTTAATTTAAAAAAATATTTTTATGTGGTAAAAATATATATATAATTGCACCATCTTAACCATTTTTAAACATACAGTTTAGTGGCATTAAATTTATTTACATTGTTGTACAACCATTACTACTATCCATCTTCAGTACTTTTTCATCATCCCAGCCTAAAATTCTATAGTAACAATTTCCCATTACTCTTTTCCCCATCCCTTATTCCACTTTCTGTCTCTGTGAATTTGATGTCTCATATAAATGGAATCGTCAATGTTTGTATGTAGCATATTTCACTTAGCATAATCTCTTCAAATTCTGTTCATGTTGTCACATGTGTCAGAATTTCCTTTTTAAGGTTAAATAATATTCCATTGTATGTATACGAGGTCTGTCCAGAAGGTATCCAGTCATGTAATAAAAAAAATAGAGACATTTACTAAAGAAGATACAAGATACAAGAAACATTGTACGTTGGACAACGATGCCTCAGCCCCCTTCAAAGTAGGCACCTTAGGACCTCACACAGATCTCCCAATCTCCATCAGCTGCACTGTCATATTTTCCTGAATCTCATCGGTGGTCTGAAATCTCTTCCCTTACAAAGGTGATTTTAGTTTTGGGAAAAGCTAGAAGTTGCAGGATGCCAAATCTGGGCCGTAGGTGGGCTGAGTCACCTGGATGACTTGATTTTTCACCAAAAGATTCTGCACGAGACATGATGCATGAATGGACTTGTTGTGATGAAGCTGCCAATCGCCAATTGCCCATAGCCGTCGCCTTCTGAATCAGTGTTCATGCTCAACACAAAGTGTGATGCAGATTTGTTGCTCTACTTACTCAGTCATTTTGAATGTGACAGCCATACAGTACATGTGCTCACTCAGCCGCATCTACCACCCCTACTGACTAGTACAGTAAAGTCATCATTGCTCACACATGCGCATTCCAGTCCACTCCCCTTGGCTTTCAGGATACATCAGTGTGCATTTGTTATTGTACTGGTTTGGTACTCCTTTAACAAACTCCTTCAGCTTTTTCTTGTCTGGAAGGCTCCTTATTTCTTTGACTTTAAATGATAGCCTTACTGGGTAAAGTAGCCTTGGTTGTATGTAGGTCCTAACTTTTCATCACCTTGAATATTTTATGCCACTCCTTCTGGCCTGAAATGTTTCTGTTGAGTAATCAGATGCCAGTCTAATTGGCTCTCCCTTGTAGATAACTACCTGCTTTTCTCTTGTGGCTTTTAGGATTCTCTCCTTTCCTTAAGCCTTGTTATTTTAATTATGATGTGTCTCAATGTAGGCCTCTTTGGGTCCAACTTGTTTAGGATTCTCTGAGCTTCCTGGACTCGAGTGACTTTTTCCTTCAGATTAGAGAAGTTTTTGGTCATTTTTTCAGATAGGTTTTCTATCCCTTGCTCACTCTTATCTCCTTCTGATATTCCCATGAGGTGGATGTTGTTACATTTCAGGTTATCCAAAATGTTTCTTAAGCTCTCCTCATTTTTTTAAATGCTTTTTTCTTTTTGCTGCTCTACCTGGGTGTTTTTTCCTACCTTGTCATCCAAAATACTGATTCAGTCCTCTGCTTCATCTGACTTAGTGTTGTTTATTCCTTCCAGTGTATTATTTATCTCAGATATTGCATTCTTTATTTCTGACTGGTCCTTTTTTATGGTTCCTATATCTTTTTTCATGCTGTAGAGTATCCTTATAATCATTACTCTGAGCACTGTATCTGTTAAATTGCTTGCCTTCATTTCATCTAGTTCTTATGGAGAATTCTCTTGTTCTTTCATTTGGGGTCTCTCTTTGTCTACCCATTTTGGCTGCTGCTTTGTATTTTCCTCCTTAGATGTTAAACTAATGAGCTGAACTGATCAGCTGTTATTCTAAGCAAGCTGTGATCAGCAGTCCTGCTTAAGCACCACAGGGCAGAGTTATTCTTGCATATAGGGCTGTTGCTTCCCCTCAGGCTGCTGCCACTTGGAGAGGAGTGCTTTGCCTGAGAAAGATGGCTTCTGCAGTATGGGGAATGACTCAGCACAGGGATCCTGGTAGCTGCTCCTTCAGTTCTCTCCCCAGAGCCACCAGCCCCAGACTCTCCTCAAGCATTCGCAGCCCAGAGTAAGTGGCTGCAAATGAAATTTTGTACATTAGCCCTTTAAGAGGCTGTCTGCATCTTGAGCCATCTCTCTCTGGCAGACAGAAATTGTGCTGCTTTTCACAGCTGGATGTTATCTGGGTTTCTTTGCAGCTCTGGTGCTGTAGGCTAGGGAGCCCAACTTGGGGTTTAGACTCCAATCTTCTCAGGAGAAAACCCCCAGCCACTGAAATATCTCTCCAGAACTTCAGCTGCTGCCGTTGGGAGCCTAGCCAGCCCTGGTGCGCCTCTGCATTCCCAACCAGTCACATTATGGTGAGGTGGTTTCTTCTCTCTTTCTGTGGTTATAAACCTTCCCTCCAGCTAGTGTTACTCTAGATGGTTCCGCTGCATTTTAGTTGTGAGAATCAATTCTTCTTAGCTGAGTGGCCTGACTCCGTGGGTTGGGCATCGTCCAGAAAAGTGCAGGGTCACCCATTTGTTTCCTTGTCAGGGCACATACCTGGGTTATGGGCCAGATCTCCGGTTGGAGGCCTGTGAGAGGCAACCATTCAGTGTTTTCTCTCTCACATCAATGTTTCTCTTTCTTCCTCTCTTCCCTTCCCTAAAAATAAATAAATAAAATCTTTAAAAAAATTTTTTTAAATACTTTATAGCTAATCTGTGTTTCTTATGTTCATATATCAAGAGGCACATGATGTCTAATTGTTTCATTTTTAGTGCTGATGGGTCTTTTAATTTGCTTGGCTAATATGATTATAATATTCACCTTTTACTCATCATGTAGTGGTTTCATCCATTAATGAGTTTTGCTTGAATTAGTTACTTGGTATGCATAAAGGTGATATTTTTTCTCTGATTCATTCCTTCCTAATTTATCATCCAGAATTCATCTGTGAAGAAATTTTCTCTGTTGGTTAGGGCCATTGGTTTACTCTGAAATACAGGTTTTATAGAAAATATAGCATAAAGGCTTAATTCATTTTCTTTAGTTGCAAATTACCAGTCAGGAATTGTGCTGTACAGTAATGCCAGTGAATAGTTTTTCTTTGTGGTTGTGTTTTTGTGAATTTATGGGGTTTTATATATTTAACATGCTTAATTCATTTTGATGTGCTTCCATGTTGACTACTCTGACTGCTTAATATATCCCTTTTTATGTCTTTAATGCAACCTTTTTTGTTAGTGGTTCAGGCTGTTGTAGAATCTAGCACATGTTCTACCCTAGACCTAGATTCAGCCTTTATTCCTGGTTTCTTTTAATGAGGAATGGTATTTAGAGGCTTCAGTCTGAGTGTTAGGATTGCTCACTCTGCTACTGGGTGAAATTGCATCTAAGCATTTTCAATTGATATCTCAACATGAATATTTTTGAAAAAGAAAAGAAAAACTGAATTCATATTGATATCTTTGGTTTTTATTTAATACTTTGATTTTAGGCCTTTATTTCATTTCTTTCATGTTGAAATTTTTTTTTTAATGATAGGGAGGTTTATTTATTTTTTAGTTATTTATTTATTTATGTTTTCTTGTTTATGCTATTACAGTTGTCCCAATACCCCTTTCTCCCTCATCCACCCATCCCACCCTGCACTTCCATAGTCAGTCCCCACACCATTGTCCATGTCTCCTTCAAAAATGTTCTTTGACTAATTCCTTCACCTTTTTTTGATCAGTCCCAACCTCTCTCTTCCCCTCTTAACAGCTGTCAGTCTATTCCATGATTCTATGCTTCTGGATCTATTTAGCTCATTAGTTTATTTTGTTCATTAGATTCGTGTTATAAGTGAGATCATATGGTATTTGTCTTTCACCAACTGGCTTATTTCACTTAGCATAATAGCCAGTTCCATCCATGCTGTCGCAATAGGTAGGCATTCCTTCTTTATTTCTGCTGCATAGTATTCTATTGTCTAAATATATCACAGTTTCTTAGGCTGTTCCCAAATTTTGGCTATTGTAGATAATGCTGCTATGAACATAGTGGGGTGTAAATTCTTTTGAATGGGTGTTTCAGGATTCTTTGGGGATATTCCCAGTAGTGGAATTACTAGGTCAAAAGGTAGTTCCATTTTTATTTTCAGGTAACTTCATACTGTTTTCCACAGTGGCTGCGCCAGTCTGCGTTCCCACCAACAGTGCTCCAGGGTTCCGTTTTCTCCACATCCTTCCCAGCACTTGTTGTTTGTTGATTTATTAATGATTTCCATTTTGGCAGGTGTGAGGTCATATCTCATTGTGGTTTTAATTTGCATTTCTCTTATGGCTAGTGATGTTGAACATTTTTTCATGTCTGTAGGCCATCTGTATGTCCTCCTTAGAGAAGTGTTTATTCAGGTCTTTGTCCATTACAACATTAACAATTACTTACTTGCTTGATCCCACAATATACTTAAATAATTTCAAAATAATAATATTATTACTACTAATAACACTATTGAATTGAGTTTGACTTCTTTGCAACTCTATTTGTACTTAAAATATAACTCTCTGTATTAATTGTAAAAACAGTTCTAATGTCACTGGAAATAATCTATTTAATGTGGTCATACATTTTGGTTTTGTTTATGAGTCGCTTTAATTGTTTTTAAATATTTACATCATTAGCGTAATTTCAAAGTCAAAAATAATAAGGGATATTTCAGAGAAGTGATGTTATTCCTCTACTGTTTTCTTCTTCCTTCTTTAGGTAGTAACTTTATTAGTCTTTTGGCTTATCTTTCCTGTTTTTCCTGTTATAATTATAAGCGAGAACAAATGTATTTATGTTTCTTTCCCTTTCTTACAAAAAAGATAGACTATTTTATTTATTTAAATGTTTTTACTCCTTGCTTTTTTTCTCTTAACAGTGGATCTCTAGTGCTTAGGGATTATTCTATATAAATAAAAAATGCTCTTTTAATATTGAAAAAAACTTTAAGGAAAATAAATTTATTAAAATTAATATTAATCAAAACATATTAATCAAAATATATCTCTGTATTCTTTTGATTGCCCTAGTTAAGCTTATTTGAAAATAATTTTTAAGAATTTAAATAAAGGTGATTCCCAGTCAGGGCACATGCCTGGGTTGCAGGCCAGGTCCCCGGTGAGGGGCATGTGAGAGGCAACCATACATTGCTGTTTCTGTCCCTCTCTGTCTCCCTCCCTTCTCCTCTCTCTAAAAAGAAAAATAAAATCTTTAAAAAAAAAAAAAGAATTTAAATAAAGGAATTTAGTGAGCTGAATGAGTAAATTTTTATTATCCTATTCACGCATAAGGATAGCTTTGGGTCTTTCAAAGTTTCAAAATTTTTTAAAGTTACAGCATAAAAGAAATATTTGATGCTATTGTTACATTTTATATTCACGTTTTATATTCAGTTTCACAGGTATAAATCCTTTCTTTTTTTTTTATTAAGCTTCAAGTGGAAATAAAGAAATCATTTCACATATTAGTCAACATGGAGGAAAATGGCCTTACTGGTTTAAAAAAATGGGTGAGTTACTCTGAACGTTAAAAATTATATCAATATTATGCTGACTTGATTTATAATATCTTCTTAATTTTTCCAGAAAATATTCAGAAGTTGGGGAGTTATACATTGAAATTACAAGTTGTATTGAATGAAAGTAATGCAGACACTTATGCTGGAAGACCACTACCATCTAAAGCAATTAAGTTTTCTGTTAAAGGTAAGCAAAACACTAATACATAACTATATGCTAAAGGTGGCATTTTAAATTACGGAGGAATAGATAATTTAGTAAAAGATGTTCAAGCAATTGTGTAATCAGTTTGATCTTAAAGTGACTTTGTAATTCTTCTTAACAATTATATTTTTTTCTAAATTTTGAAGACATCATTGTTTTCTAACTTTCATTGTTGCTGGTAAAGTCTAAAGCTGTTCTGATTCCTGACCTTTGTAATCACATACAATGTGATCCCCTCTTTCCCAATACATAGAGATTTGGTGAATCTGGGTTTTTTGTCTTAATTTCTGAAATTTTAAATTCTAAGAATTTTCCTTGAATTACTTTGATATCCTACTCTGTCTTTCTACAACATCTGATATTAGATGTTGGACCTCTTGACTGATGTACTGGTATTCTTTTTTTCTAGTTTACATTTCCTGGTTTTAATTTTCTACTCTATGGGAGATTCCCTTAACATGATATTCTACACTTTGTATTGAGTTTTTTTCCCTGCTATTATTTTTTCAGTTTTGAAGACATTTTTCTCACTCTCTGTTTATTCCCTTTTAACATACCCTCTTCCTAGCTCATGGATTCAGTATCTTTATTAATTCTCTGTGCATGTTAATAACAGTGGTGGTTTTTCTTGAAGCTTCTTTTAAAATTTACTGATTTTGAGAGAGAGAGAGAGGAAGGGGAGGCAGAAAGAGAGAAACATCAATTTGTTGTTGCACTTATTTATGCATTCATTGGTTGATTCTTGTATGTGCCCTGATTGGGGATCAAACTCAAAACCTTGGTTTATCCAGATGACACTGTAGCCAACTGTGCTGCCCAGCCAGGGCTTCTTGAAGCTTTTAAACTTTCTTTATTCATGGTTTGTTTCCTCCATGTTGAAATTTTTGTGTCTGTTTACTTTGGGTCTTTCGTATTAGATACTCTCTTACGTGACTGCTCACATTTGAGAACAGGACATTTGAAAGCTTTTATTTGAGCAGATTATGGTATGGAAATTTTTAGGTTTTTCTCTCTTTATTCAGATTCCTCAGAATGGAGCCTTCCAGTCTCCTGCTAGGAGGGTAAACACCTGGCTGCCAAGATTTTGGAAGCCATGCTGCGGAAGATTGTTGAAGGGTTTTACATTTACTAAATAATCTTTTACTTATTTTCCTAGTTTCAATAATTTAGGACACTTTTGATAGTGGTATTTCCCTCACTTCTTAGACCTATTTTTTTTTTTTTTTTTTAATCTTCCCCAGACTTGTGTCTTCCCCATCTATTGCTAGGGCTGAGGAAGGCAGTTGACTGGCTCTGTGTATTGAGGGGTGGAGATCTGTGAAACTTTCTTAGACTTCAGAAGGTCTTCCTTTTTTATTTCACTTTCATTCCAACTTGATACAACCTTTCCTGAGACTTTTGGGTGTCCTATAGAGTGAATTAGATTGTTCTCTGCTTACTTTGCTGTGATCGAGGATTTGAGGTTCTTGGGTCTTCCTACAACAAGTCAGTGACACATACCTATACATTCTCCAGCTTTGAAATTCAGTAACTATTGTCTTTTTTTCTTTGTTGTTTTAGTGTTTATGCTATTACAGTTGTCCCAATTTCCCCCCTTCCACCCTCCTCTGCCCAGCCCACTCCCACCCACTTCCATAGTCAGTCCTGTACAGTTGTCCGTGGGTCCTTCACATATGTTCTTCGACTAATCCCTTCACCTTCTTTTAAACAGTCTTCACTTTCCTCCTCGCCTCTTATAGCTGTCAGTCTCTTCCATGATTCTGTGCCTCTGGTTCTATTTTGCTTATTAGTTTATTTTGTTCATTAGATTCCTCTAACTGAAATAAGCCAGTAGGTGAAAGGCAGATACCATATGATCGATCTAACTTATAAGAGGATTTTCATTTCTAGCAATTTTTTTGAGCCTTAATAGCTACTTTATTTTTTAACTGTTGTTCAATTACAGTTTTCCTTTTTTTAAAATTTTTAAATTACTTTATTGTTGTTCAGGTACAGTTGTATGCATTTTTCTCCCCTCCCCCTCACCCCATCCAAACCCACCTCCCTCCCTTGCTTCCACCCTCCCCCTTGGTTTTGTCTGTGTGTCCTTTATTACTAGTTCCTGAAAACCCTCCCCCCACAGTCCCCTCCCCCCTCCCCTCTGGCTGTTGTTAGATTGTTCTTAATTTCAGTGTCCCTGGTTATATTTTGCTTGCTTTTTTCTTTTGTTGATTATGTTCCAGTTAAAGGTGAGATCCCTTTGCAACAGCATGGATAGAACTGGAGAGCATTATGCTAAGCGAAATAAGCCAGGCGGTGAGAGACAAATACCATATGACCATTTCTAGTAATTTAACAGAGATGGCTGAAACTGTTAGACCAGAGACCATTTTTTGAGAACACCTGGTTTAGAGGAGGCTTTATGTATTCTGGGTTTTAATCCTGTGTTGAATGTGTTGCAAATATTTTCTCATACAGGATTTTTAACTGTTTATTGTATCAAATGAGGTATTTTAAACTTTATCAAATAAATCTTTTTATACCTATCATGTGTTTAATAATGTTTTGCCTTATTTTTCCTATGATATGGTTATAAGCATATTCTTTATTATATTATAATCTCATTCTAGAATTTTACTTTTATGTATGATATGAGATCTAACTTTATTATTTTCCCAAGTAGATTATAAATTTGTGTAATTTTTGTACAAATTTAAAATGCCATCTTTATCACCATTTAATTTCCCATATATAAATGAGTCTGTTTCTGACCCACAATGAATTTTCTTACCACTGAATTTTATTTTTACTTTTTTTTTTAAAGAGGGTAAGCCAGAGAAATTTTCATTTGGTGTTCTGGATCTTCCTTTTCGCATTGGAGTTCCATTCAGTATCCCTCTGGTGTTTCAGGATGAATTTGGTCATACTAGTCAACTAATAAATGATATTCAGCCAGTTCTTGAAGCAAGGTAATTTGAAAGATCAATTTGTATTTGACTTTCCATATTTGCTAAGCATTAATGCTCTTTTTCTTTTTTCCCCTTAAATATTTTGTATGTGGTTACCTTCAGTATTATTATTAAAATGCTTAGGTTTTTATGATATCTGGGGGATTTATTCACCTCCAGCCTATCATCTGTGACTACGGGGTCATGTATAAATTGACCTGCTAAAGTTTATGTTTTGACTGAATTACTGTTAATGTTTAGGTAATCCTGATAGCTCTGTCTTTTTTACTCCATTTCTTTTGGCAAGTATGATATGGTGTCTCCTGATAATTCATTGTTAATTATAACATGTCTATTTTGTTGTTGTTTGCTTATAAGCTATGGCCATTTAAACTGAAAGATACTGCCTAATAGATTTTTAACTTAATGCAATTTATTTTGATTTGTTTTAAAATCTATAACAATAAAGTATATGCTTTCCATGCAAATTTTAGTCCTTCCTTAGAATTTTACTTAATAGTCCTTTAAAGTGATGTGTTGGCTTATACTAAGAAATAGCTCTTAGAAACTTAACAGTGTGTCCAGTGATATCATTGAGGAGGTTTAGTATTTTCCATTACTTCTTTATGTGGTGCCTAGGAAGAAATTCTTGATCAGTTTAAAGAGTATGAGCATACTTGTTAGATTTCTTTTTTACATTGGCTGCCAAATTTGTCTTTCTGGGCCCACTTTTTATGTACACTTTCTTTTGTTGTTTGTATCTATTTTTTTCTTGTGCTATAATTGTTTCCTCTTTCATCATTTAAACATGTACTGTATTCCAGGCATTTGCTAACTGGAGATACAGAAATGAATGAAGACATTGTATTTGCCTTCTAGAAGCTCATAGATTAGTGAAGATAGTTTTAGTGTCTAGATTTATACCAGGGTTAAGTTCCTGAAAAGCAATACATGGGTATAAAAAATATTCTAAATGAATTTTTCAGTTTTATATTCTCTTAATTTGCAAAAGTGATTCTTGTCTTTTGACATCTCACATTCATTTGAATATGAAGCAGAACTGAAAGTAAAAGAGTTGAATACAGTTGAAAAGAGTTGAATAGCAGGATGAGAGTTGCTGGCCCCTGTACTATCAAAAGTTCACAGTTAACTTCTGAGTCTCCCAAAACTTAACCGATAGTGACCTGTTAACTGGAAGTCTCACCAATAATATAAACAGTCAGTTAACACATATTATGCATATCATATGTATTATGTACTCTATTCTTTCAAAAAAGTAAGCTAGAGAAAAGAAAATGTTAAGAAAGTCATGAGGAAGATAAAATTACATTTGTAGTATTTATTCTTAAAAATCTGCACCTAAGTGGAACTGCGCAGTTGAAGCCCATGTTTTTCAAGGGTTAAGTGTACTTAAACATGTTTATTCAAAAATAAAACACTAAGAAGAATCCCATCTAGTCGCAAATGGAAAATATTAGTGCATTAGTTAACACCTATAACTGTTAACCTGTTATCAGTTACGACTTCCATCTTATCCTTTAAAAAAATTTTATGATTGATTTTAGAGAGAGGGGAAAGAAGTAGGGGGTGGAAGAGAGAGAGAGATTTGTTGTTACAGTTTTTTATACATTCACTGGTTGATTGTTGTATGTGTTCTGACCGGGATTTGAACCCTCAACCTTGGCATGTCAAGATGACAGGCTAACGAACTGAGCTATCAAGCCAGGGATCCATCTTATCCTTGATAGGCTATTCTTATGTATGAAGTCTCTATCACATATATTGATATTTAAGATTTTGGACTTTTTTTTTTTTTTAAGATTTTTATTTATTTATTTTTAGACAGAAGGAAAGGGAGGGAGAAAGAGAGGAAGAGAAACATCAATGTGTGGTTGCCTCTGATGTGGACCCCACTGGGGAACTGGCCTGCAACCCAGGCATGTACCCTCACTGGGAATTGAACCGGCGACCCTTTGGTTCGCAGCCTGCACTCAATCCACTGAGCTACACCAGCCAGGGCAGATTTTGGACTTCTAAAAAAATATTGGTAGCATGGCTCTGTATGACCACTAACTGAGTGGGTTTCTTGTGGAGTTTTTTTGTTTGTTTTGGATTTTTTTTGGTGTTACTTATATTTTTAAAAATTATTCACATATATTGCCTAAAGAATCAAACTTTTTAATAAAGCTTGTTATAAAAAAGAGCCCTTCCTCCTCCTTGTGCCCTCTCTACCGAGCCATAACCCACATCTCAGGAAGCGAACCACTGTCAACTTTTTTTGCATTTAAATCTTTTAGTAATGAAAAAAATTTATTTCTGAGTAACTTTATATTGCTACTTCTTGATTTCTTTTTTTGTAGTTTTAAATGTCTGTTGATTTATGGTTATGGAAGATGAGAACATAACTCTCTGGATACCACTTCTATTACAAACAAGCCTTTTTTCCCATTCCCTCTTTCTTCAGTAAAGTTATATTCTGACGTGATCAGTATTTAGTGTTTATTTTATTATGGGTACATATAAATGCTAGTCACTTTCTTTATTGTACAACTTTGTTCTTGTTACACTTTTTCTTTGCTAAGTTTATTACAAATTACTCCCTAAGTTTTCTGCCAGTTGCCTGGTCTCTTCATAGATAATCTATCAGTTTCATATTCTTGGATACATCTCTACTGGAACCTGTGTTGTGTTCCAGTCTAGATCAGTTGTTTTTAGGCTTATTAAGAGTTATGATCTGTAATCTTAGAGAAAGAAAATAATTTTGTTTTTGAATAAACATTAAGGGAGAATGTGGTGCTCGTCATAGGCAATTGATAAAAAGATTGCAAAGACAGTAGGAAATGTTATTCTCAATTTCATTAAAGCAGTATTCATATTTTCAAGATAAATTGCTAAGTATCTTTATGTCTGAATGTAGGGTTTGGAATTTAGAAATAGCTGACTGTAAGTTAGGCCCAGGAAACGGGAGACAGGGCTTTGTCTTTTATTTATTTATTTATTTATTTTTAGAGAGGAGAAGGGAAGAAGAAAGAGGGAGAGAAACATCAATGTGTGGTTGCCTCTTGTACAGTCCGTACTGGGGACCTGGCATGTGTCTTGACTGGGAATCGAACCAGCGGGCCTTTGATTCTCACACTAGCACTCAACCCACTGATCCACACCAGCCAGGTCAGGGGTTTGTCTTTTTTAATGATTACACTTTAGAGAGATGGCTCTGAGGTTTCCGAGGAAATATTTCTGAATTGTGAATCTGTGAAGTGGCTTATTTTATTTAGCATTTAACCTTTCATTGGTCCCTCATTTTAAAAAAAGAATCCCAGGTCCCTCTGCTTTTGCTGAAGCATATCCTTCACTAGTTTCCTAAGAAAGGGTACATGGGGAATAAAATTACTGCTCTGAAAATGTCTTTATTTTACCTGATACTTGATTTAATTGAATTGAAAAGTGGACACTGTTTCCTGTCAAAATTAGGCCAGCATTGCTCCATTTCTGCCTTTGAGTTTTCACTGTTGATGATAAATATAAACTTGGTTATTTTTCCTATGTATTGTCTCTGGACGCTTATAGGATTTACTGTTTATTCTTAACAGGGCAGAATTTTATAGCAATACATGTCTGTATAGGTCTCTTCATTATTTGAAGTACTCAGTTGGCCAAAAAGTCCTTATTTTTTTCCATAGAATAAAAGGCACAGTTTTTATTTTCTCCAATAACTTCATTGAATTGGATATTTTGAGTATGTCAGCTCTCTCCTGCTTGGTATAATGTTGATTGTTCTCAAGTAATGTCTTGATTTGATCGCTATCAACTTCATCTGGTCTACCCCACTATGGAGCATCGTCCAGCGAGAAATCATAAAACTTCACAAACCCCTTTTGACACGTTTGATTAATCACAGCACCTTCTCTGTATACTGCACGAATCTTTTTTTTTTGAGGTTCAGTTGCATTTTTACCTTTCTTGATATAATAAAACATAATATGCTGAAAATGTGTATTTTCTTCCATTTTTCAGTACTATAAAATGGCAAAACAAAAATTTACCAGTTTTTTTTTTTTTTTAAGATTTTATTTATTCTTAGAGAGAGGGTAAGGGAGGGAGAAAGAAAGGGAGAGAAGCAGCAGTGTATGGTTGCCTCTCACGTGGCCCTCACTGGGGACCTGTCCTGCAACCCAGGCATGTGCCCTGATTGGGAATTTGAACCAGGACCCTTTGGTTCCCAGCCCGCGCTCAATCCACTGAGCTATACCAGCCAGGGCTAAAAAAAAATTTATCAATTTTGCCAAGATTTTTAAAAATGCATGCTGATGTGACAGCTGTCACAATATAGTCTAACAAAAATGTTTCAAATGAAGTTAAAGACAACTAAGTGCTACTAGAGTTATCTTATGGGAAAAAACCACACAGAACTTCTTGGCCAACCCAATACTTCGTTCTCCACGTTTTATCATCACTGTTTTGTTTTTCTGGGTTCCTTATTTATTTGATATTGGCCCTTCCAGACTAGTTCTCTGATTTTCTTAATTTTTCTTAATCTTTTTGTGTTTCTTATGCTTTAGCTTCTGACAGATTTTTCTCAGCTTTATAACTTTTACTTTCAGTTTTTCCTTTCTGCGACACTTTTAGTTTCCAAGAGTTCTTCCTGGTTTTCTGAATGTTCTTTTGTAGATCTCTTTGTTTTATAAATGTAGTGCTTTTTTTCATTGATAAATAATTGGTAGGTTTAAAAAAAAAAATAAAACTTCATCTACATAGATAATCTCTGTTTTCTCCAAGTTAGTTCTTTTATGTTGGTTTTCATCTCTTTCCTTCAGATATCTTTCCTTCAGGTAATCATTGGTCATCTGCGTATAACTGAGTGGAGAACTAAACTGAAGATAGGAGACTCAGCGTGTAGGAGATGCTGTTGACCACGAACTCTGCTATAGGATAATCTGTCTGTAACACTTTTCTTGGGGAGAAATACTATTGTCAGTATCTTTAGGTTTTCTTTTCTTGGGCTGAGCTATTTTCTTGAAGAAAAATCTTTTAATTTCTTGCCTGGAAGGGAATAGTTTGGCTCTTCAGGTTAACTCATCCAATAACAAGGCTGGGATAAGAATGGTTATGGGAATGTCTCAGCATCTATATGTATTTATTCAGGATTACCTTTTAAGACTGTTCTTTTTAGTATTTTACCTTCTCTTTCAACTTATATGCTTTCCCTTGGTTCAGAGAGTGTCTGCTTTAGCCATTTTCAGATAATAACCTTTAGCCATCTGCCAGAGACAGAGAGGGGAGACCTGAGGATATAGAGTTGCACATTTATTTGTTTACTTACTTACCTATTTATTTTGCCTTTCTCTTTTGACCTGTTAGAAATATCTAGTACCTCTAAAAGTGAGTACCTGAGTGGTAACTGGGAATTCTGTGGTATAGATTGGTTTCCATCTTTTTCCACTGCTGTTTCACGGTTTAGGTTTTTTGGTATTTTGTTTTTTGGGGTTTTTTTCTGAGACTACTAGGTCATTTACTACTGTCAGTCCTGTTTTAGAAAGTTTTGTCCTTTCTACCTCATTGTCTTTAGCAGTAATTAAATAACTCTCTGCCCTGGCTGGTGTGGCTCAGTGGATTGAGTGTCAGCCTGTGAACCAAGAGTCACTGGTTTGATTCCCAGTCAGGGCACACGCCTGGGTTGTGGGCCAGGTCCCCAGTAGGGGGCGCTCAAGAGGCAAGCACACATTAATGTTTCTCTCCCTCTCTTTCTTCCTCCTTTACCCTCTCTCTAAAAATAAATAAATGAAATCTTTTTTAAAAAATAAAAAAATAAAGAACTCTCTGTTGTCATATTTCTGAGGTTTTATGAGATAGTGAAAGTAGCTGTGTGCCTTTAATATGTCATTTTCCCCCAGGAGTCCATTTTATTTTGTATGCTCTTTTACATCTTACACCCTCCCCAAAAAAGCACGTTGTTTAATTTTCACAGTTCATTCAGAAATACTTGTAAATATTTAAATTCCGTTCTTCAGAAAAATTAGGCTTTTTCTTTTTCTAATTTTAATTTTTTTATTTTTGTTCAGTTACAGTTGTTCTGCCTTTTTCCCCAAATTAGGCTTTTTCTTCATCACACTATACTTTTCCTTTTTTCCTCACCTTACCCCTTGACAGAGTAAAAGGTTTACACTGTGAGGATCTCCACATGTTCAAAGGTGATTAGAAATCAAATTTCCATGGCAGTAAATTAGGGATCTCAGTGTATATTCTTACAAGAGTATATCCTTACAAGGCTGTACTTCATTTTTTGGACACCATCTGCATGCGTCATTCAGTTTAATAGGTGCCAAAAATTCTCTAAAATCCCATTGAGTGAAAGATTTGCAAGAATCTGTGGCAAAGTCTGAAGAAATGCTTAAACCTGGCCTATTTGGATTTTTTTTTCTCCAGGACTTAAGTATTTGCTTATTTCCTACTTTGTATCTTTATTATTTCAGCATATGAAGATTTGCATTTTACAGTATATGTATCATTTGCAGTGTTTGGCTTACTGGTATCACTTACTAATACTTGTTAGATCATTTTTCTGTGGAAAAGAAATTCATTTTTAAAAAATGAATTAAACATGCTAATGGCATATGAGAAAACAAACCACTTTTGCAGCTTATTTGTAGGTAATGGAGGGAAAGTTACAAACCAATTTATTTTTTTTTCCAGTGGTTTATCTTTACAATATGAAGAAATAACCAAGGGACCGAATTGTGTAATTCGAGGTGTTATAGCTAAGGGCCTTGTAAACTCTTGTCAAGGCAAGGTAAGCATTGTACATAAATGTTATAGTACGTGTTTTTTATGTAGTAAAAATGAAATTGTAAAGTTAAAATTGAATAACCTATTTTTGTAACAAGATGACTGTGATGTTGGATTTTTAGGATTTAATCAGGATCATGTCACCTGACTTCCATTTACATCTCTAAGAAAAATCAGCATGTTTGCTACTGTTAATTAAATATTTTCAGTAGTCATTCAGTATTGTTTCTTTTTTTAAAAAAATTTTGAATTACACTTTACTTTTAATTTATTTTGTATTGGTTTCAGGTGTACAGGGTAGTGGTTAGACAATCACAGACTTTATAAAGTATTCACCCAATGTTTCTAGTACCCACTTTTCTCTTTCCATCCTTTTTGTATTCTTAGAAACAAATATATGAGAAACTTTAGCTCACTTCTGTAAACATATTGGGTAAGGTATTTGGATAAAGGAAAGTGTCTTGGAAGGGATAAGGTTAGGGAAAGTAAAGCCATAAACTCCAATCAGCTAATTTTTTAATTGGGTATGTAAAGCAGCTAATAGATTCATATGACTAAAGGAAACACTATGGATAATAACTTAATCTTACCTTTTTTTACTGTTTCATCACCTTCAATATATTTAAATTTTTTTCCTCAAAACGATGTTTAAAATAGGATATATGAATTTAAGTACTCTTTACTGTACTTCAGTGTATAATCAAATCAAAGTAAAAATGAAGTTTTGCACATCTTTTTGAATTCAGATTTCCTTGGACTAAGAATTTGAATTCATGTAAAGTTTGATTATTATGAGATAAACTTACCAAACATTTCTAGATTATAAAAAACTTTTTATTTTGAAATAACATTATGTTAATGGAAGTTAGAAACATAGTACACAGAGTTTACTTACACTCTTCATCCAGCCTACGTTATGAACATCTTACATAATCATCCTATATTTATCCACACTAGGAAATGAACATTGATACAGTACTCTTAACAACACCGTGGACTATATTTACACTTTTTCAGTTTGTTTCACTAGTGTGTTTTTTTCCCCTATTCCTGGATCTAATCCAGAATATTGTATTGTATTTGGAGATTTTTAGATTCTTTTTTTCACTTGACTATTTTCCCACATTTTTTATAATGTCCATCCTGATTTTGGTCATCATTCATGGTTATGCCTTATAAATCTGAAGAAACTATTGTCTGTAAAGAAGCAATGTCTTTATTCTTACCTCCGTCCCTTATATATATGTATATAATTTCAGTCATAACAAAATTGCTAAGTAGATTTCTTTAATGGTATGACAATAAAAAGCAAAATAAAAAAAAATTGAGGTGATAAAATACTTATGTATTTACATAATACTTGAATTTGATTAATTTTTTTCTGCAGAGTTTTAATCTGAAGGTTATTCTTCCGGGTTTAAAAGAAGATTCACAGATTTTGAAAATTAGATTACTACCAGGTAATATTTTAAGAAATATACCTAATACCTACCTTTTAAATAATATTCTTATGATATATGATATGAATATAAAGGTGAAGTATCTTTGGGTTTGATTATGGTATAAGTTTTGAAAATGCATATGAATGTATAACATAGCACTGACAGAAATGATCAGTTAAGAAACAGAAAAACACGAGGAAGACATTAGTGAAGTTATAAAAATAACCTTGGGAGAAAAAAGTGAATATTGAAAATGTATTTGGAAACTATTTTTAGGGCTATACTTATTAGGCTTATATTAGGACTAGATTAGTCCTTTACCTTTTCTGATTTTCATATTTCATATTATAAGAAGAAAATTATTTCATATTTTAAGAAGGTTTCTCATGTATTTATGTTGTTAATTTGATAATGACATCAATTTGAAACAAAAGTTACATTGAAGTTACAGCGGGTAAAAAATGCTGGATAATTTGAGAGGTAGTCTGTTTTAGAGCTTCAAAGAGTATATTCTAGACTCAGCCCTTTTCTGTTTGAGTCTAAGCTGATTAATAAGCTAGGTAAGTTTGTTCTATGTGTCAGTTTCTTCATGTGTAAAATAAGAATATTTACTTTAAGAGTTGTGAGGATTAAATGAATTAACATAGGCAACCCTTGCTTTGCACAGTTCTGTGGTAACTGAATGGAGGACACAGTTCCAGTATGCATGAATTATGCATGAATTTAACACAGTACTGCTCAAAGTGAGAACTGCATGAGCTTGTAAAATGCCTAGAACAGTGCTTGGGATGTAAGTTTTAGCTCTGATATTAACAGTACTATGATTACATCTTTATCCATATAGGACCTTTTGTACTGGTTTTAAGTGAAGAGAAGCATATCAGCTATTTTCTTTCACAAATTCCCCTCAAGCATGAATTGATAAAGGTGTAAAAATTGGCTTATTAGTAAAAGTATAATAAAAAATCAGTATGTATTAATAAATACTTATAATACTGGCTAGAAATATGTATTGGAGTAATGAAATTCTTAGTAACCGAATAGTTCTGACATTCTTTTTTAATTTGAGAGAGAATAAAGAGATAAAGTAGAAAGTAGCACCATATAGTGATTAGTGATCAACAGCTTTCAAATTTCAAACCAGAACTTAAACTTGAGTCTGCCGCTCACTAGTCATTTGACAAGATACTTAATCTCTCTGGGTCTCAGTTTACTCATCTATAAAATGGGGACAATAATATTAACTTCTGTATTAAGATCATTGTGAGGGTTATATGAGAATAGTACTTAATTAAAACTTAACATATTGCCTAGCATATAGTAAAAAGTAAATATTTACAAATAATATTATAAAGTAAAATAAGTATTTCTAGTAACTGTTCTTTGTAAACTTGCATTACCAGCATTAAACGTAAGTTGAATTTTAAAATATTAGTGTTTATAAAGCACATCAAAAAGTGTTTATAAAGCGCATCAAATATTAGTGTTTATAAAGTCATCTTGTTACAGAAGTGTGAACCCTCTTTTATTAATCTTAGAGGAAGCTTGTGTTGTAATTTGCTTATCATAGCAAAGTAGTGGGCAATCTAACAAATTATCTTATTATATCATTACATGAACTGATCCTTAGAACATTAGTATACAAAACAGACATATAGTTACATGTCCCTGAGAAATCAGTCATTGTATAAAGTTCAAGTTAATAAATAAAAAACTAGTTTAAAAAACTTTTACTTTTCTTCTTGAATACTTTTTTTCCTGGATCTTCTAAAGAATTTACATGAATAGGTGATTTCTAGTATGAGTTATCACTGTGTCATAGCTTGTTGCATAAAACTAAGTCTAGACATCAAACATTTTTATGTAATCGAGACAGCCCTGATCATATATAGAATTTATGCATTTGGGGTATAGAAATGATGAAACATGGATATTCCTTAGTTTTTTTCTCAGCATTATTTATAAAATATTAAAACTTGAAATATTAAAAATTGTTTCTTTTGCTGTTTCAGTATTTCAGTCTTATAAACTTGAATCTGTATTTCATTATTTAATTTCCTTGTAGGTCCCCCTCATCGATTGAAAGTGAAACCTGATTCTGAAATTTTAGTTATAGAAAATGGAACAGCTTTCCCATTTCAGGTGGAAGTTTTGGATGAATCAGACAACATAACAGCACAACCAAAATTGATTGTTCATTGTAAGGTAAGCTATTGTAAGATAAAAAATATGTTGATTTTATTTTGAGTCCCATTGTAGTAGATGAAAATGAGTGTATCTTTCAGCTGCTTTATAGTAAGCCTTCGGTATTATCTAGGTCTTTTAACAATTATTCCATGGAGAAATGTGTGGGATATTTCATTGCCAATAGTTTTCAGGATCCCTAAGCCAATAAAAATACCAGCTATGCCAAGTTTCATAAAGAAATTATGAACTGAAGATTCCTCTCCTCGTACCTCATTTCAGAGGAAGTATTTAATTTATTAATAGAATGATGGAAATATCCTTCAGGATTGGGGTTGGATAGATAAATGAAGATGACTAAAACCACAAAAAGGAAAGGAAAACACAAATAGCTTATAAAGTAGAAAAGAAAGAATACTTGTTACAGAAGTCAGGTTTTCTTCCCAAACAGATAAATTTTACTTAAAAGTATAGAAAATTAACTCTTTTCATTCAGAAATTTGCTAGATGATTAGTGAATCTTACTTAGAATCTTCTAACTTATAGCCAGAAATAGCTGTAGTGAAATACTTGGAAATTTGAATAGCCATTTTTAATAATAGCTGTAGTGAAATACTTGGAAATTTAAATAACCATTATTTAATAATAATCAGTTATATTAATGAAGTCTTTATTTTTTACACTTCTAATAGTTTTCAGGTGCTCCTAACCTTCCACTCTACACTGTGGATTGCAGTAGTTCCGGAACGAGTATTTTATCAGGATCTGCAATTCAAGTTCAAAATATCAAAAAAGACCAGACGCTTAAAGCTAAAATTGAAATACCTGTAAGTTGTTAGTTATTCATTGGAATTATATTGAGTCTTCATAAAAATATTCTTTAAGAGGTTTATAATAAATTCCATAAAGTTGTTTGACTTTTAAAAATGAGGTATTTGTAGTTCTTTTAGCCAAAGGGGGAAAGAGGCAGCATGAAGTGGTATAATGAATGATTTAACATTTTATATCAAATATTAGTAATTTTCTTGATGAAATTTTTTTTAAAAATTTATTTATTTTTAGAGAGAGGAGAAGGGAGGGAGAAAGACCAGTGTATGGTTGCCTCTCACATGGCTCTCATGGGGACCTGGCCCACAGCCCAGGCATGTGCCCCAACTGGGAATCAAACCGGGAGCCTCTGGTTCCCAGCCCGCGCTCAATCCACTGAGCTACACCAGCCGGGCTTGATGAAATATTTTATATCTGAAACACTGATTTACATATTCCTACAATTGATCTTTTCTTATGTAAAAATTTGACATTTATGGGTCAGTTTTATTTTTTATAGTTTATTATACTTGTTTCTTAGATAGTTTGGTAAATATTTCCACTTAAACTACCACTGAAGAACTATAAGTATTTAATTTGTATGTATAATTTAAAAAATAAAGAATGGTTTTTATTTAGTATTCTCATATAGATTTATATGTTAATGTGCCAGTAGGATACTTTTTATTTGATATACATCATGGATGAAGGTGAAGCCAGTTGGATATGAACAATTGATCCCCTAAGGTTTCTGAATGGATAACAACTACTTAAGTAAAATACTTAAATGTTCAATGTGATTTCTTTGTAATTGATAGTAGGTGGTGAATAACCTAATTCCAGTTGACTGATATTTTCCTGCTAATTATACATCAAATAACATCTTGAGCCTCAAAAGGGTAAAAGACAGCTTTTATTGTTTGTAATTAGAATGAGATGACTTTATTCTAATTATTTTTTTCAAGCTGTTGTTTTTGATAATCTTCAGATATTTGTTATGCATTTTCCACTTTCAATAATACAGCCAAAATATTTTGAGCATACCATTGTGCAAAAGATCAGGAAGAAAAGATTTGGATTTAGGGAGGAATCTGGGCTTGGAAGCAAGAATAACAAATTATTAGGTATTATGTAAACAATACAGGGCAGCAACAGAGAGAAGACCTGAGAGTCCAGGTGAGTTAAGACAAAGACCAAAGTATATCATTTAATATGCAGTTAGAAAATGGTATCCAAGGGTATTGACTCTTGAGTTTGAGTCAGCAAATAGTATATGTACACGGTGGAGGGTGGATTATTTATCTGATATTCATTGAAGTAGGAATTTTGACTATGTCCTTCATGTGGATGGACTTTGATAAGAATGACTATGAGAAAAGAGGCGTGAGCTAAGGAAGAGTTTAGGGGTGTTTTAGGTTTAAGCTTATTTTGAATTTTGTTTATTTTGTGGAACACACTGTTCCTAGATTATGAAATAATGATGTAATATTTAATTTTGTGTGCCTAAAATCAATTTATACAGGTTAATCCAGCTCAGCTGTACTGATCCGTGGAACACAGATGTTCCCATAATAAATTATAAATATGCCAACTCAGTCTCAAGACGTTTAGAGTCTTTATCTAGCTATAAGCAAACTTGTCCACTTAACCTCAGTCTATAATGAATTGAAAAAGTGTTAATGTACACTTAATATCATTAAATAATGTACTTTATGGCAATTGGCCCTGATTTTATGGAAAGTTTTGGATTTTTTATACCTTTAATCTTATTAATGAATGTTAGTCACCACATTCATGTCATGTGATTAAAATTTTACAAGTTTGGGGAACTTTTAAGTAAATTTACAAATAAAAGGGAGGGATTCCTTTTAAGTCCAAACATGCCAAATTTTTGGTCTTAAAGTGGTCACTATCTTAATAACTTAATGGTATAAAATAATGGAATTATTAATAGTACAGTACACTATTAGTTATAAAACCTACGAATGTCTACAATATGTAAGATAATCTTCCATAATATTGGAATAAATTTGTAAGCAGTATAATAAAACATTCACCATTAAAGCCAAAAACTGTGTTTTCAAAAAGTATAGATGTCACTCAGTATATATTGATTTCTCTCTCTTCCTAGAGTTGTAAAGATGTGGCACCTGTGGAGAAGACTATCAAGTTGCTTCCCAGTAGCCATGTTGCAAGATTACAGATATTCAGTGTGGAAGGACAAAAGGCAATCCAGATCAAACATCAGGATGAGGTTAATTGGATAGCAGGCGATGTTATGCATAATCTTATTTTTCAAATGTATGATGAAGGAGAAAGAGAAATCCATGTGACTTCAGCTTTAGCAGAGAAGATTAAAGTAAGTATCTCAAACAAATTAGTTATTTTTAAGGATTTTGTTTATCCTATGCTTAGAAACTCTGAATGAGAAGTTTCATAGAGAGCCTCTAAGAAGAACTGTATCACAGAGAAATAATACTATTATTTAAAATTCCAGGCTAAATAATAATTGTTTTACTAGTACTAGATTGAAACATGAATGATTCATGTGTGACAATAGCATTACAGGCATATCTCAAGAAACAAAAAAAAAAAAGATGTCCGGCCAAGATGGAGGCATAGGTAGACACACTGTGCCTCCTCGCACAACCAAAAGAGGAAAAACAACAATTTAAAAAAACAAAAACAGCCAGATCTGACAGAAAACTGAACTGAGTAGAAGTCTGACAACCAAGGAGTTAAAGAAGACATGTTCATCCAGACCGGTAAGCAGGGCGGAGCCGGGTGGAGAGCACTCGGCAAGACGCAGTTTGTGGAGCGATACCAGCAACGCTCCAGCTGCCCAGCTGCCCGGAGAGGCCTGTGGCAGACGCACCTCGGCAGGCGCACTCAGATGAAACCGGGCCTGAGACTGGTGGAATGGGCAGTCCCTGATTCTCGCCCAGATAAACCGGGAGGAAAAGCTGGGGAGCGGAACAAACCTCAAGGCCCACCAATGGCAGGGAACTAAAGCCTCAAACCAACAATTGAATACACCTGTGGGGGTTGAAGCGGCAGTGGGAGGAACTCCCGGCCTCACAGGAGAGTTCTTTGGGGAGACCCACAGGGACTTGGAACTGTGCAGGCCCGCCCGCTCACCCCGGAGCCAGCAAAGAAGGACCCAACTTGCTTGTGGGTAGCTGGGGAAGTGCGGAGAACAGAGCTAGCGCCATTGTTCTCTCAGGCCCCGCCCCCACAGACAGCATCACAACACAGCAATGTGGGTTACTCTGCCCTGGTGAACACCTAAGGCTCCACCCCTTAAAGTAACAGGCACACCGAGAAAAAAAATGGCCCAAATGAAAGAACAAATCAAAGTTCCAGAAAAAATACAACTAAGTGACCAAGAGATAGCCAACCTATCAGATGCACAGTTCAAAGCACTGGTAATCAGGATGCTCACAGAATTCGATGAAAAATTGTCACAATTACTTGAACAAATGAGAAGGGATGAGAAGGAAACTGGGACTCAAATCAACAGAGTGGACCAGCAGAAAGAAAAAAAACATCCAACCAGAAAAGAATGAAGAAACAAGAATTCAAAAAACTGAGGAGAGGCTTAGGAACCTCCAGGACATCTTTAAACGTCCCAACATCCAAGTCATAGGGCTGCCAGAAGGAGAAGAGGAAGACCAAGGGATTGAAAACTTACTTGAACAAATAATGAAGGAGAACTTCCCCAAGCTGGTGAAGGAAATAGATTTTCAGGAAGTCCAGGAAGCTTGGAGAGTCCCAAAGAAGTTGGACCTAAAGAGGAACACACCAAGGATAATCATCATGACATTGCCCAAGATTAAAAGTAAGGAGAGAATCTTAGAAGCAGCAAGAGAAAAGGTGACAGTTACCTACAAAGGAATTCCCATAAGACTGTCAGCTGATTTCTCAAAAGAGACCTTTCAAGCAAGAAGGGACTGGAGAGAAGTATTGCAAGTTATGAAAGGCAAGGACCTACATCCAAGAATACTCTATCCAGCAAAGCTACCATTTAGAGTGGAAGGGCAGATACAGTGCTTCTCAGATAAGGTCAAATTCAAGGAGTTCATCATCACCCAGCCTTTATTGTATGAAATGTTAAAGGGATTTATATAAGGCATGGAGGGATATCAACAGGGGAGTGGTAGGGGGAGAGAGGGGGGAAAAAAGGTGCAGAGAATAAGTAGCATAGATGGTAGGTAGAAAACAGACAGGGGGAGGTTAAGAATAGTATAGGAAGTGTAGAAGACAAAGAACTTCTGTGTATGACCTATGGACAAAAACTAAAGGGCGGGGAATGAGGGGTAGGGGTGGAGGGGAAGAAAGGGGGGGAAATGGGACAACTGTAATAGCATAATGAATAAAATATATTAAAAAATAAATAAATTAAAAAGAAACAAAAACTCAAACAATCTAACTTTACACTTAAAGGAACTTGAAAAAGAACAAACAAAGCCCAATGTGAGTAGGAGAAAGGAAATAGTAGAGATCAGAACGGATATAAATGAGAGTCTAAAAAAAAAAAAAACAAAAGATTAATTAATCCAAGAGCTGGTTCTTTGAAAAGATAAACCAGATTGATAAACCTTGTACCAGACTCATCAAGAAAAAGTTGTTAGAAACCAAGTAAATACAATCAGAAATGAAAGAGGAGAAATAATCATTGACACCAAAGAAATACAAAGGATTGTGAGAAAATATTAGATACAACTAATGCCAAGTAATGGAAACCTGGACATAATGGGTAAATCCTAGACCCATACAATCTTCCAGAACTGAATCAGAAAGAATCAGAGAATCTGAATAGATAGATTACACCTAGAGAAATTGAAGCAGTAATCAAAACACTCCCAACAAACAAAAGCTCCGGACCAGATGGCTTCACAGATTAATTTTACCAACATTCAGAGAGGAAGTACAGTACTTCTCTTTCTGAAACTATTCCAAAAATTTAAAGAGGATGGAAGACCTTCAAGCTCATTTTATGAGGCCAACATTATCCTAATTCCAAAACCAGATAAAGAGACTACAAAGAAAGAAAATTATAGGCCAATATCCCTGATGAACATAGATGCTACAGTTGTCAACAAAATATTAGCAAGGCAAATACAGCAATACATCAAAAGATATCATACACCTTGATCATTTGGGATATAATTCTGGAAATGCAAGGTTGCTGTAACATTTACAAATCAATGAATATGATAAACAACATAAATAAAATGAAGGAAAAAACCGCATGAGCACATCAGAAAAGGCATTGATAAAATCCAGCACCCATTTATAAAAACTTTCAGCAAAGTGGGAACATATCTAAACATAGTAAAGGCCATATATGATAAACTCACTGCCAGCATCATGCTCAATGGGCAAAAACTACAAGTGTTGCCCCTAGAATCAGAAACAAGACAGAGATGTCCGCTTTTACCTCTTATTCAACATAGTACTGGAAATCCTAGCCACAGCAATCAGACAAGAAGAAGAAATGGCATCCAAATTGGAAAGGAAGAAGTAAAACCATCATAATTTGCAGAGGACATGATACTGTACATAGAAAACCCTGAAGATTCCACCAAGAAACTCCTAGTACTGATAAATAAGTAAAGCAGCAGGATACAAAATTAGTATCCAGAAGTCAGTTGCATTTTTATATGCCTATAATCAACTATCAGAAAGGGAAATTAAGAAAACAATCCCGTTCACAATTGCCTCAAAAAGAATAAAGTACCTAGGAAGAAAATTCAACCAAGAATCTAAAAGACCTATACTTAGAAAATGATAAGAAACTGAAGAAAGAAATTTAAGAAGATATAAATAAATGGAAGCACATACTGTGTTTATGGACAGGAAGAATTAACATCACTCAGGTGCTCCCCAATGCAGTCTATAGATTCAATGCATTTTATATCAAGATACCATGATGTATTTCAAAGAACAGGAACAAATATTTCAAAAATTTCTGTGGAACCACAGTGATCTTGAGAAAGAAGAACAAAGGTAGAAGAATCACACTACCTAATATCAAACCAAAATATAAGGTCATAGTAACAAAAAGAGCAGGGTATTTACATAAAAACTGTTCCATCTTACATATTCAATGGAACAAAATAGCCCAGAAATAAATCCATACCTTTATAGTCAATATTTGACAGAGGAAGTAAACACATACAATGAGCTAAAGACAGACTACTCAGTTAACTGTTTTGGGAAAATTGGACAGATACATGCAGGAAAATGAAAGTAGATCATCTTATGCTACACACAAGAATAAATTCAAAATAGATCAATAGCCATCCTAGGCCCAATGTGGCCTGTGCACCATGGGTTGGACATCCTGTTAATAGCAATATTCCAACAAGTAAGGCCAAAAACTCTTCAAAAGAATGGAAAGAAGATTTTAGTAAAGAAATAGTTGATGAGAACCAAATGAAAATTTCTGAAATGAAAAAAATCATTATTAAAAAAAAGAAATTCACTGGATATACTCTAGAGAAGATTAGAGCTCGAAACCATAAAAACTGTAGAATAAAACATGTGAAGTAAAATCTTGGACATTACTCATAGCATTATTTTGTCCAATATATCTCTTTGGGCAAGTTAAAGAAAAGAAAAAATAAACAAGTAGGACATCAAACTGAAAAGTTTTTGCACAGCAAAGAAACCATCAAGAAAACAAAAAACCCACTGAATGGGAGAGCATATTCAACAATGATATATCTGACAAGGGGTTAATATACAAAATTTATAAAACTCAACACCAAAATACCCAAACAGTCCAACTAATAAATGGGCAAAGGACCTGAATAGATACTTCTCCAAAGATGATGCACAGATGGCTAATAGACATATGAGAAGGTGCTCAACATCACTAAACAGAAATGCAAATTAAAGCCATAATGAGATGTCACCTCACACCTGTCAGAATGCTTGTCATCAATAAATTAACAAATAGTGCTGGGGAAGATGTGGAGAAAGGAAAACACTTTTGCACTGTTGGTGGGAATGCAGATTGGAGCCGCCACTGTGGAAGGAAGTATAGAGTTACCTCAAAAGATAAAAAATCAAACTCCCTTATAACCCAGTGATTCCACTTCTGAGAATATATCCAGGGGGAAAAGAAAGCCTGAAACACTAATTTGCAAAAATATAAGTACCCCATGTTCATTACAGCATTATTTAGAATGGCCAAGATTTGGAAACAGCCCAGGTGTCCATCATTATATGAATAGACAAAACAACTGTGGTGCATTTACACCATGGAATACTACTTGGCTTTTAAAAAAACAAAAAGAAGTTTTACCCTTTGCAACATTATGAATTCACCTGCAGAATATTACTACTAAGCCAATCAGAGAAAGACAAATACCATATGATTTCACTCATATGTGCAATCTAATGAACAAACTGAACTAACAAGCAAAGAGCAGAGACCAACTCAGATAGACAGCAGGCTGACAGCTCTGGGGTGGGGAGTTTGCAGGGTGGAGGGATCAAGCGAAAAAGAGAAAGGACCCGTCATAGACATGGACAACAAGTTGGTGATTGACGGAGATGGGTATTGGTGGAGGTGAAAGAGGGTATAATGTGGATAAATGGTAATTGAAAAATATGCACTAAAAATGGAGCTAAAAAAAGAATGCTTGAAATAAACTCTTAATAAATGGATTAAGGCCAAAATGCATTGTAGCTAGAGTGGTAATTACTTCAGTGGACATAATTTCTGTTTTCTCATCTTGGTGAATAAAAGGTCCACCCAAAATCTTATTCAAAGCCTGTATTAACAAGATTCTTTTAAAAAATTTGAAATTACCTCTCAGATATAGTCATGTGATTTGGTCTACCTTTGTATATATTATTTAAAACTATAGTTATCACAGTGATCATCTTGTTGCAGAAACCTAAAGTGAGTTAAGAATTTTTATTTTATTGCATTGAAAGATATGGCAACATTAACAGCAAAGACAAAGAAGATACATCTTTATTATGTAGTATATGACCCACCATCATTCTGGTCATAAAGGGACTTTCTTTTTCCTCATAGGGAAGGAGAATGGGTTATAATTTAACTTTAAGACTTCATTCAGTAAGATAAGTGTTAGTAGGCGGGTATTGGACTAAGCGTTTTATTATTCTTAAGTGTAATTTTTCTCTTAGGTTAATTGGACTCCTGAGATTAACAAAGAACACTTGCTACAAGGACTGCTTCCTGATGTACAAGTACCAACATCTGTAAAAGATATGCGCTATTGCCAGGTTTCATTTCAAGATGATCATGTGTCTTTGGAAAGTGCATTTACAGTAAGGTTTGTGTGCATATTATACGTGGAAGTATTTTAAAATTCAGCATGTGACAACAAACATACTTTTTCTCAAGTGCACATATGTAGAAGTTGTTTTTATATGTAGAAAGTATCACAATTACTGTGAAATATGATAAGTTGTCTTTGGAATAAAGTTTCACTAGAGATATGATTAGTTCTTAATATCGCTATAACCCTTTGTTTAATTTGGCCTCTAGTATCTGTAAGAACTGGAACTTTCTTTAAAGGAAAGTCCTCCTAGTGCAAGCAACTGTGAAAACACCCTCAAAATGACAGACATGAAACATACAAAATATGTAGTGTAATCAGTCAATGTATTGTTCACAAGGAAAACTTCTTTCATTGGTTAGTGATGATTTTCAAAGCTAAGTCTAGCCAGACCCAATATATAGAACTGATAGGAAAGGGGAAGGCAGGTAAGTATGCTAAAAAACTTATCTCTGAGCCTGGCCTGTCAAATATTTGGCCACCTTTTTTCCAGTACCCTCTTCATTTTTAATTCCTCTACCCATTTTCATACCATATCTGAGATAAAATTTTTAGATATACTACTTTCCCACCAGAGCCAGATCTCTTGGTGAATTATTCTTACTGTCTTTTCTTTCAGTGCTCTCGTTATATGTTTAATCCAGCATAGATTCTATGATTT
Organism: Micronycteris hirsuta; assembly: GCA_004026765.1. Taxonomy (NCBI): domain Eukaryota; kingdom Metazoa; phylum Chordata; class Mammalia; order Chiroptera; family Phyllostomidae; genus Micronycteris; species Micronycteris hirsuta. Next base: position 25,274 of record PVJI01002206.1, on the reverse strand, counting down.
AACACTTACATAATTTTTTTCTGACAGTATTCTCTACTATCTTTGCAAACTTTTTTTCTCTCTTTACTCTTGGGTTAATAGTGATGTTCTGTAAAGGCATAAGTTGTATTTAAGTTTTAGGAACTGAATGATATATATCTTTAGCATATCAAAACTACTTTAATTTTTTTCTACAACTAATGGTGTGACTATAACCTCTTAAATTGGGAACCAATTTCAGACCCCTACCTGATGAACCTAAACATCTGAAGTGTGAGTTAAGAGGAGGAAAAACAGTACAGATGGGCCAAGAGCTTCAAGGGGAAATAGGTTAGTATGCTTGCTTTTTTCCTTTAAAATACTTACATAATACATAGTTATGTTGATGTTTTTACACATACAATTTGAAAGGAAAGTGTTGAGTTTATATACAATTATTGGTTTAAAATCCATTGTCAAAAGATTGAAGTATTTTCACTATTTTTGCTGACATAGCTGAAATCAGAATTTTGGTGCAAACTATTTTTGCAAAAATAGTTTGTTGGAAAAATGTTGGTTTTTGCTAAAAGTAATAATAGCTAATATTAAAAGTGTAAAGTAAATCTACCAGTGGTGTATATGTCTCCTATATTTTTCACATATCTAGAGCAGTGATTTTCAACCTATATCATGACACACAAACTAATTACTAAAATTCTGTGGCACACCAAAAAAATACACATTTTGCCAATCTGACATAAAAATAGGAATAGTTTTTACTGATTTCCAAAAAAAATACTAATAGTAATTATCCACCATTTTTGCTCTAAAGTCACTTTTTTGAAAAAACAGATGTCTATACTTGCATATAAAGATTTCTGGTACCAAGAATTGAACAGTTGGATGCAACTTTATTATGTGATGTAACCAGTAAGATGCAACTTTAATATGACCTTTATATTTATAGTTCAAGACGGGGCATTTACACTGGATGGCTACTGTTGTATTGGCTGTTGTAATTGTTTTTATTTGACAGTCCAAGAGAAAAGAGATCAGGGGCCCTGACTGAATAGTCGGGTATTGACATGTTTAAAAAATTCTCGTGGCATACCATGTGTTGCGGCACATTTGTTGAAAATCACTGATCTAGAATATTACTAAATTATTTTTTTCAGATTTTTATGGTAAAAATCTGGTTAACATCAGCATTATTTTAAATATATAAACACAAATGTTCTGGTGTATATTCTTGATATTTTTGTACTAGTTATAAGAGAAGTCAATGTAATTAATTTTTCAAAAATACAAAAGAGTGAGTTTCTAAGCATAATTTTACTGAAGTATAAAAATGTGTTTATAGATAATTTATATCTTTTATTAAAAAATAACAGTTTAAAATTAAACGTTCCTTTTAGTTATAATCGTTACAGATCAGTATGGAAATCAGATTCAAGCATTTTCACCAAGTTCTTTATCTTCCTTGGGAATTGCTGGTAATGGACTTGATAACTCACAGTTGAAAACTACCTTTCAGGTATGGCTGCTTTTCATAACAGTTGGCTTATGCCATTTGTTTTTATATATAACAAAATTTGGGGAAAGCTAAAATAACTAAAGTTTTATTTTAGTCTTTCTAATGAAAAATCATAAAAAAGCATTACAAAAAGTTGTTACAATTAAAAATTTTGGACATATGCAAAAAACAGAATAGTGTAATTCCCATGTTCCCATCACTCAGCTTCAGTAGTCCCTCTATATCATATCATCTTTAAGCAAATTCTATACATCATTTAATTCATAAATACTTTCATATGCATATAAGGGCAGTTTTTCATGCATTTATTTAAATAAAATTTCTTAGTGCTCATAGCGTGCATTAAAGTAATTGTAAAAGTTTATAACTGTGTAGTTAATTGAGATTAGTTTGAAAAATAAGAATTTTGGTACAATTATTTTAGTTTAAAACAAGCAGACATGATGTACCAGTATTCTACTTGGATAGATCAAAGACAGCTTTTGGGCAAAGGAGATGTTGGGAGTTCAGCCTTCAAAAACAGAGTAGGTGAAAGAGGAGGAATTCTTAAGCCAAAATAAAGCTGAAATCATTTAGAGCATTTAATGCTTTCTAAAACTCTTCTTCCAGCCTGTGAACCGAAGACTCACTGGTTCATTCCTAGTCAGGGCACAAGTCTGGGCTGTGGGCCACATCCCCAGTAGTATGTGAGAAGCAACCACACATTGATGTTTCTCTCCTTCTCTTTGTCCCTCCCTTTCCCTCTCTATAAAAATAAATAAAATCTTTTAAAAAAACACTCCTCCCCCCAAAAAAATACACTCACCCCAAAACTTTCTGTGGTTCTGAATCCCTGTCAGTTTACTACCCTATTTCTCTCTTTTTATAGTATAACTCCTTAGAAAGGTTGTATATATTGTCTGTTTTCACATTCCCAGGCAGGCCCCACTGAGCATGTTTTTTCTGCCCTATTCCACCTGACCAAATTCATTGTCTATTTTCATTTTTCATCTTATGCCATCTGTCAGACCTCTCAGCATTTTCCATTTTAAATTTTGACTCCATCACATTAGTATGGCCTAAAATACTCAGTAGTAGTTTACAACAGCATTATCTCACATCTTTCTCTTCCCATAGTTCAATATTCGCTAGCCAAGTAGACTTTCTTCCTATGTCATTTTACAGCTAATATACTGTCTTGACTCACTTTCAAACAGCATAGTCTAACCCCAGTCTCTGAAGAGAGAAAAGAACTTTTTATTTTTTTAAATAAAAAGTAGTTTTCATATGTCATTGTTTCTTAAAATCATTCTCATTTCTGTATCTATATAAAATGTACTACTATTTTGAAGTACATTCCTTTGATAATTTCAACATAGACCTTAGAGAATGCCTTTAAGAATTTTATATTTAATTCTATCTGTACTTATAATTTGTAAAGGCATATACAGATTTCATTTTTGAGATTTGAATTAAAAGCAGAATAACTTCCAATATGACAAGAAATCACTTCTTCAAAAGGGCTATTGGTGTTTCACTATCGAATGTGAAATTCTAGGTTAACTTTACATATTTTTGAACTTTCTATATGTTTTACTAATAAATATTTAATTTTTTTCCAAATATTAAAAAATTCCCACAGTCTGCACTCATTGGGGTTTAGAGAGATTAGTGTTGATTATTTTGAAATGTCTTCTTATAGAAAATATTCTACAAACAGTTGTTTCCAAACAGAAAACGTAAAATTTTAATGCTGATTTTTTAAATCTGTTGAATTTGTCCTTAGTGGAAATTTAAGATGATGAAATCATTAAAGGTCAGTATTAAAATGCAGATACTACAGTGCTCGTGCCAGTATGGAATTCGTTTATATCATTCAATCACATCTAAAAATTACAAGCTTGTTTTATTGATTCCTATTAATATGATGTAAGCATTCTAAGTACCAGAGATTGAGTGGTGACAAATCAAAGTCACTGCCTTCTTAGAGATCACCTTGTAATGTGGAGAGCATGCAATAGGTGAAACATTAGTGACAAGAAAAACAAAGCGTGGTAAGGGCATAGAGTACCATTATATAGAGTAGTCAGGGAAGACCCCTCTGAATAGGATACGCTATATGCAGAAACCTAAATAAAAGCCATGTAGATATCTGGTAAAGAATGTTATAAGCGGAGGGAAGGAGCAAGTGCAAAGGGTATTGGGCAAGCACCTGCTTGGCTATGTGGGAACAGAAAGGAGACAGTTAACAAGAACTTATATGTAGGACCCATGGACATGAACTAAAGGGTGGGGAGGGGATGTGGGTGGGAGGGGGTATGCAGGGTGGAGGGGAATAAATTGGGGGGGAATGGGACAACTATAATAGGATGATCAATAAAATATTTTTTTAAAGAGACCATTAAGTGTAAATATGAGAGAAATTAGAAACAGTAAGGTAAAAGGACATAGCCAGATTTTTTTAGATCTCTTCCTTACAAATAAGAAATTCAGTTTCTGCTGAAGGAGATAGAATTCATGGTATGCCAATATTGACATATGTACAAGGTATTTACTGTTGTTTTACCCAGAAACACATCTTTCTGTCTTTTCTCAATGTACTACTTGTTTTCCTTAATAGGAAAATACACAGAGTATAAGTGTAAGAGGCATCAAATTTATACCAGGTCCTCCTGGAAATAAGGATCTTTGTTTTACTTGGCGTGAGTTTTCTGACTTTATTCGAGTGCAGCTAATTTCTGGGCCACCAGCTAAACTTCTCTTTGTAGACTGGCCAGAAGTAAAGGAGGTAAGTAACTATTTTACTTGATAGAAAGAATATAACATGGCTTATTTTTTTCAGCTTGTCAGTGGATTAAAACAGATACATTTTGTTGTCGAAGTAACGACAAATAACAATAGTAACAATAACAAAAGGACATAGTAATATGATACTTTAAAATTTTTTTTTATTTTTTTTAACTAATGTTCCAATACAGTTGACTCCATTTTACTACCACCACTTTCCCCCATCCCAGCCACCCCACTTCCCACCCTCAATCCTACCCCCACCTTTGTCTTTGTCCATGGGTCCTTTATACATGTTCTTTGACAACCCTTTCCCATCTTTCCCCTGTTATTTCCCTCCCCACTTCCCTCTGGTCACTGTCAGTTTGTTCTTAATTTCAATGTCTCTGGTTATATTTTGCTTGCTTGTTTGTTTTGTTGATTAGGTTCCACTTATAGGTGAGATCATATGGTATTTGTCTTTCCTCGCCTGGCTTACTTCACTTAGCATAATGCTCTCGAGATCCATCCATGCTGTTGCAAAGGGTAGGAGCTCTTTTTTTTTCTGCTGCGTAATATGCCATTGTGTAAATGTACGACAGTTTTTTGATCCACCCATTTACTGATGGACACTTAGGCTGCTTCCAGCACTTGGCTATTGTAAATAATGCTGTTATGAACATTGGAGTGCATAGGTTCTTTTGAATTGGTGTTTCAGGGCTCTTAGGGTATAAACTCAGCAGTGGAATTGCTGGGTCAAAAGGCAATTCCATTTTTAGTTTTCTGAGGAAATTCCATACCGTTTTCCACAGTGGCTGTACCAGTCTGCATTCCCACAACAGTGTACTAGGGTTCCCTTTTCTCCACAACCTCTCCAGCACTTGTTGTTTATTGATTTGTTTATGATGGCCCTTCTCACCAGTGTGAAGTGGTATCTCATTGTGGTTTTAATTTACATCTCTCTGATGGCTAGTGAATGCTCAGCATCCTTTCATATGTCTCTGGGCCCTCTGTATGTTTTCCTTGGAGAAGTGTCTGTTCATGTCCTTTGCCCATTTTTTAATTGGGTTGTTTGTCTTCCTGAAGTGGAGTTGTGTGAGTTCTTTATATATTTTGGAGATCAAACCCTTGTCTAGGTATCAATGGCAAATATATTCCCCATACCATTGGTTCCCTTTTCATTTTTCCAATGTTTTCTTTATCCGTGCAGAAGCTTTTTCTTTTGATGAAGCCCCATTTGTTTATTCTTTCCTTTATGTCCCTTGTTCTAGGGGACATATCAGTGAAAATATTGCTGTGTGGAATATCTGAGATTTTCCTGCCTATGTTCTCCTCTGGGACTTTTATGGTATCATGATTTATATTTAAGTCCTTTATCCATCTTGAGCTTATTTTGGTGTATGGTGTAAGCTGATGGTCAATTTTCATTTTTTTGCATGTAGCTGTCTAGCTCTCCTAGCACCATTTATTGAAGAGGTTATTTTTACTCCATTTTATGCTTCTGCCCCCTTTTGTCAAATATTAATTGACTATAGATACTTGGGTTTATTTCTGGGCTCTCTGTTCTGTTCCATTGGTCTATGTGTCTGTTCTTATGCCAGTATCAGATTGTTTGATTACAGTGGCCTTGTAATATAGATTGATGTCAGGTATTGTGATCCCTCCTACTTTGTTCCTCTTTCTCAGAATTGCTGCGGCTACTTAGGGTCATTTATGGTTCCATATAAATTTTTTAAATGTTTGTTCTATATCTGTGAAATATGTCATTACTGTCTTAATAGGGATTGCATTGAATCTATAAATTGCTTTGGGTAGTATGAACAGTTTAATGATGTTAATTCTTCCAGTCCATGAACATGGTATATGCTTCCATTTATTTGTGTCTTCCTTAATTTCTTTCTTCAGTGTTGTGTAGTTTTCTGAGTACAGATCTTTTACTTCCCTGGTTAGGTTTATTCCTAGGTACTTTTTTTGTTGTTGCTATAGCAAATGTGATTTTTTCCCTGATTTCTGTTTCTGATATTTTGTTGTTGTTGTACAAAACTGTCTTTGATTTCTGAATATTTACTTTGTATGCCATTGTTTGCAAAATTTACTTACTAGGTTAAGTAGTTTTGTGGTGGAGTCTCTAGGGTTTTCTATGTACATTATCATGTCATCCGCAAATAATGACAGTTTTACTTCCTCCTTTACAATTTGGATGCCTTTTATTTCTTCTTCTTTTCTGATTTCCGCGGCTAGGATTTCCAATACTATGTTGAATAGAAGTGGTGAAAGCGGATGTCCTTGTCTTATTCCTGGTTTTAATGGGAAAGCTTTTAGTTTTTGTCCATTGAGTATGATGTTGGCTGTAGGTGTCTCATATATGGCCTTTATTATGTTGAGGAATGCTCCCTGTATTCCCACTTTGCTGACTGTTCTTATCATAAAGGGTGCTATACCTTATCAAATGATTTTTCTGCATCTGTTGATATGATCATGTTATTTTCGTCTTTCCTTTTGTTTATGTAATGTATTACGATTATTGATTTGCAAATATTGTACCGTCCTTGCATCCCTGGGATAAATCCCACTTGGTCATGGTGTATGATCTTTTTGATGTATTGCTGGATGCTGTTTGCCAATATTTTGTTGAGTCTGTGTTCATCAGCAATATTGGCCTGTAGTTTTCTGTTTTTGTTGTGTCTTATCTGGTTTTTGGATTAGGATGGTTCTGTGTTCTTAAAAAGAGTTTGGGAGTATTTTGTCCTCTTGGACTTTTTCGAATAGTCTGTGAAGGATAGGGGTTAGCTCTTCCTTAAATGTTTTGTGTAATTCTCCTGTGAAACCCTCTGGTCCAGTGCTTTTGTGTGCTGGGAGCTTTTTGATTACTGCTTTGATTTCGTCAGCTGTTATTGGTCTGTTCAGGCTTTGTGCTTCTTCATCATTCAGCTTTGGGAGATTATGTTTTCCTAGACGTTTGTCCATTTCACCTAGGTTTTCAAATTTCTTGGCATATAGTTCTTCATAGTAATTTCTTTTGTATTTCTGTGGTATCAGTTGTAATCTCTCCTCTTTCATTTCTGATTGTGTTTATTTTGGTCTTCTCTCTTTTTGTCTTGATGATCCTGCTTAAATGCTTGTTGATTTTGTTTATCTTTTCAAAGAACCAGCTCCTGGATTTATTGATCCTAAGAATTGTTCATTTAGTCTCTAAATCATTCAGTTCTGCTCTTGGTTATTTCCTTCCTTTTACTTGCTCTGGACCGTCTTTGTTGGTGTTCCTCCAGTTGTAGGTGTAGGGTTAGGTTGTTTATTTGAAATGTTTCTATCCTTTTTATGTAGGCCTGTATTTCTATGAACCTCTCAAGACTGCTTAAAGTAATACGATTAATACTCCAGTATTTAATTCATCACTGTGTCCTTGTTTGTTAAAAAATAATGTAATAATTCAAATCCTGAAGATGTTATAGATATTTTCAAACATGCATAAAAATCAAAGTAGTAAAACGAAACTATGTTTACAACAGTTACTGATTTTTGCCCATTTTTTTTTCATTGTTCTCTCTTAGTGACTTAATGTTTTTGCTGGAGTTTTAAAACACATGCCAGATATCAAGTCATCATACCCATAAAAGCTTAAATATGCCTTTCTGTGCAAGTAGTTAAGTCTTAAATACTAATTCTGCAAATCTGTTACTTTTGTTGAGTTTTTACTAAAACTTTAGAATTTTAATTTTGATATATTTAGAGTCTGGCATTTACTAGTGGTGTAGCAGGGCACATATTGGTATGATAGCTTACATTTTTTTCTAAAGGAAAATAAAAATCTTATGACCATGTTACTAAATGAAACTATACTACTGAAGGAGCAGATCGTCTAGGAAAAGTTTACATACCTGTGCCCTAGTTTCAGATTATCCTTTTTGATTGTGAATTTAAAAAAAAAAAACAGATAAACTAGTGTATGCCAGATTTCTTTCTTGACAGTGTTTCCTTTGATATATCTAGTATTAATAGGTCAACAGGCAAATTCCCAGAATTATGCAGGCCTTACATAAAGTAGGGGGAAAACAAGAAGTATTTTAAACAAATAAGCAATGTAGTCCTGTTTAACTAAGGGCTAAAAAAGTATATTATTGCTTCATGTAGAATGGCAGAGGTCTGAAAATTTATATAGAAGCTGAACTGTAAATAGCCAATGCTAAATCCAGGAACCTAATGTAAGCTTCTCTTTCCTTTGAAGTCATTCTGATATATAACTTTTAGGAATATGTTAGAAGCCAGTAATTTCAAATGCTGTTTTTCCTTTTATCAAATTAGTAATTATTTCTTTGAGGATCATTAGAGATAGTATAATTGACTTTTAAAAGTATTATAATTGATGAAAGAAGCCATTTGTGAATAGAACTAAGACTTTATAATCATTTTATAAGTATACAAATAGTATTCAAATAGTTTGAGACATGTTTTAATGCTTCTTAAAGTATTTTTATCTGTGTCAGTCTATTCCAGTGATTAATGGAAGAGAATTACAGAATCCTCTCATTGTTCAACTTTGTGATCAGTGGGATAATCCAGCACCTGTACCACAGGTTAAAATAAATGTCATAAAACCTAACAATTTAAAGGTAGGTTTTAAATGTCCTTAAATAATTTTCTCTTAAAATAGTGGATTTCATTCTTAATATTAATGTCTTTAGGTGTCACATTGTTTTAAATATAGTCTGTATAATTTTTATTATTACTTAGTTTAAATCAGCCTAGAGATTTTTTCATAATTATTTTAAGGAAGTAAAGTTTACATCTTCAAGTAGTGTAATGGGCAATGTTCTTTGATTATGACTGTTTGTTGTTTACTAATATGAGTGTTTGGATTTCAGATTAGGATGAATAGGTAACACTGACAAGGTATGACTAAAGGGCAGATATAATGACCTGCAGTATGGGTTAAGAAACAGGTTATTATTGAGGAAACTTGCAAGCTGGAGAAAGGGAAAAAAAAAGCATGTGAGTTACCTCCTAGGGCCTGGGCATAGCTGATAGACCTATCGGAGGTTTTCTTTTAGGGTATGGGGCAAGCATGTATATGGCCTTGTAATGTTTGGGGGCGAACGTAGTTCTGGACATTAGGAAGTCCAAGACATGGACTTGTTTTCATAGTAAGGCAGTCGGGGTTAGAGATCTTAAGCCTGTCAAAAAGATTACGATATTGCTGCTATACAGCCTGAAATAGATTTGCTTCTCTGGCTTCTCTGGTCCAATAAGGATTTAGGACCCAGGTGGAATGCTTTGAGAAAAATGGGTTGAGAGACAATGGATCAGAGGGTAAATGTGACAGTTACAAATATAGGACTTTATCATTTCACTTACTCCTAATTTTTGCCTCACCAACTATTGCTTTGTTTTTCTTCATGTACCATAGTTATCTAATTTTTTGGTTCTATTAAGTAAAAATAAGTATTAGGGTATAGGAGTGTGATTTTTCTGCTACTGTAGTTTACAAATTCACTTTTGTTCATTTTTATTTTTTCCCCCTCATCTGAGGGCATGCTTATTGATTTTAGAGAGAAGGGAAGGAAGGGAGAGAGAGAGGAAGAGAAACATTGATCAGTTGCCTCTCCTATGCTCCCTGACCGGGAAATAAACCCACAACCTAGACATGTGTTCTGACCAAGAATCAAACCTATGACTGTTTGGTTTACAGGACCACACCCCAACCAGTTGAGCCACACCAGCCAGGGCAAATTCACTATTGTTCTAAATGTTTGTGTCTAGGAGAGTTAAACTGATTATTTTTCTACCCCAAGTAAGAGTGTGATTCTAGTTTCTAGAGAAGCATTTGCAAAATGCTGTCTTTTATAGCCAATGGTTAGGAAATGTACCTACTGATTCTTAATCACTTGAAAGTGAAAGCATGATGATCACTAATGAAGTTAGTATTGCAACAAAGATTTAGGAGCACATTTGAGTAAACGAAGAGAAAGATGAAGTAATGATGGGCATAGTATTGCAGTGCCTTGCATTGTGTGTGTGTGTATTTATATTCATTTCTCCCATGCCATGCTGCAGAACCCCAGTTTTGGAATGTACAGTGTTTGTGAAATTACAAAAATTATAGGTGTCACACGTGTTTGCGACTATAACTTTTAAAATAGTAATAGAGGAAAAGAATTTGATCTCTAGAATTTTCTAATTACCGTTTTATTTTGTTTTGTTTTTAGCTCAATCCTTCAAACCAACAGCATAAAACAGATGAAAGGGGCAGAGCTAATTTGGGAGTGTTCAGTGTTTATGCCCCTAGGTAAGAACCGAGAGTTTAATAGTTATTAGTATTGTAGAGGCTGATTTTCCTTATAACTTGCTGGAGTTAAGAGTTAACTAGCCTTCTATTTAGTGTTAGGCAGGTGATAGAATGAGCAAGAGTAGTTTCATAAATGAGTTAAACTTTGTATAAATTCTCAGAATTTTTAGATTATAACTAATACAATTTGAACCTTTCCCCAACCCCCCATTTTTTTCTTGTTAGAGGAGAACATACTATTCAAGTGAAAGCCATCTATAACAAGAATACCATAGAAGGACCTATAATTAAGTTAATGATTCTTCCAGACCCTGAAAAACCCATTCGTCTCAATGTTAAATATGACAAAGATGCTTCCTTTTTGGCAGGGGGTACTTTCACTGGTGAGTAATTCACAGTTTTAAAATAAATTTGTAATGATAATTTGCCTTTTACGTTAGTGGAATAAATTATTTATTTTAGGTGTTTAGCATGATAAAAAATCAAGTATGTAATAGCCTTTTAAATGACGAGGAAAGTAAATTTGGCTTAGCTATGTCTTCTCTCACCCTTGTAACCTGTTTTCCTTTAATAGTATAAAATGAACTGAAAGTTCATACATAAACTGATACCCTAAGGTAATTCATTTTGCAAAAGAAATATGAACTGCTAAATGAGGGGAACTGCGGGGCTCTATCTACTAAATGTATTGCAGTGTTGATCTTAAACAAAATAGAACCAGGATTAACTTAATTTGAATGGAAATACATCACATCAGAATTTATGATGAAAGATGTTTCAGAACAAATAACATTTACTAAATACATGCTGTGTCTAGCCACTATACTGGGCTTTTAGTTGTAGTAATGAATATGAGTGCTCATATGAGGTTGGCCAAAAAGTCTCTTACGTTTTTTCCATAAAATAGAAGACGCATTTTTCATTTTCACTAATAACTTTACTGATTTGGATATTTCAGGTATGTTGGCTATCTCCCGCTATTGACTTCTGGTAGGTAGAGGCCAGGGGTTCTGCTAAACATCTTCCAATGCGTAAAACAGCCCCATAGCAAAGAATTATTTGGCCATAATGTCAATAGAACCAAGAAACTTTGCAAACCACTTTTGACACATTCAATCAGTCACAGCACCTTCTCCATATACTACACAAATCTTTTTTTGCGTTTCAGTTGCATTTTTACCTTTTTTTTAAACAATAAAGCATAATACATTGAAAATGTTGAATATCGTCTTCCATCTTCAATATTAAAATGGCTGCACAGAAATTCACCAGTTTTGGTAAGTGTTTTTTTAAATGCACACTGATATGACAGCTGTCCCAATACAATCTAACAAAATTGTTTTTAATGAAGTTTAAGACAACTAAGCACTGCTAGAGCCATTGTTCAGAAAAAACTAAACGAACTTTTTGGCCAACATAATAGAAGATAATCAAGTAAGTAATTTCAGTGTAGTATAGCAGGTGTCAATTCAATAGGAAATATTATTTGCTTTATACAGGTAATCTTCTCGAAAACTTCTGTTTCTTTGAAGGGATGAATTCTTATACATAGATATAAGTAGTTAAAATAAGCAGACCAAAAAGTTTATATTCAAAAATTAACAATTTTTAATAATTACAGTACATACAGGGTGGGGCAGAAGTAATGCTTGCTTGAGCATGGTTGGTAAGGTAATAATATGGGTGTAGTAATCTATAGTTTTAATTTGAACATTTCACCTGAAATGTCATACATATGGTGTGCTTGAGTGTGATATTGTTGTTACAGAATTACATGCTTATGATTTTGTAATAAAAGATTTTGTAATAAAAAAGGGATGTTATTTGTACTGGACCCTATATATGCATAGCTTTTATATTCAAGTGTTTGAAATCTGTTTGGGGAGATAAGACCTATTTCCTGTGATTAAAAAATTGTAACAGATGCCAAGTGAATGTTGCAGATGATGAACTTAAGGGAAGTATTATGTGTAATAATAGTTAGCTACTGATGCTATTAAAAATCATAAAGGAAAAGAAACATTGTATTCTTGGAATGCGTAAAGCATATGTATGGATTTATGACCAGTTGCTGAAAATCTAGGTTGCTGAGTATCTACATGTCAGTCTTTGGTCTTGCATGATAGAACTTACAGCATGGAAGACTATGAAAATAAGACAAGGGTCTATTAATAACAAAGATGTATATATGATTTCTGGGAAAGATTTAGCATTAGAGTTGTCTGTCATGATTAGCAAGTTTTATAGACAAATTGTTAGAGAATGCTGATTAAAGAATTGTGTTATTTTCTTCGTCAGAATTTTATTAACATTTAAACAAGTTGTAATACTTTGACATACAGGCATACTTTGTTTTATTGAGTCTCTCAAATATTACTTTTTACAAATTAAAGGTTTGTGGCAACCTGTGTTAAGCAGGTCTCTGGCACTATTTTTCCAACAAGCTAATTAAAATTATATACATTATTTTTTTAGACATTATGTTATTACACACTTAATAGACTACAGTATAGTACAAAAATAACTTTCATATACCCAGGAAACCAAAAAACGTGTGGTAACTTGCTTTATTGTGGTGGTCGGGAACCAAACCTGCAGTATCTCCGAGGTATGCCTGTGCAGTAAGTCCTCACTTAACATCATCATTAGGTTTCTGCAGCCTTAAGAGAATGACATATAACAAAACCATATTTACTATAGGCTAATTTATATAAGCAAGAACAAGAGTTAAGTTCCTGGATATCTTATCAATATTATAATATATAGACAGTGCTGAACCAAAAGATATTATTCAAGGAACTGTTATGCAATTATTTAACCAAATCCATTGATTGAACTATAAAGAAATTTTTTTTTAATGTTTACCATGACAGATTTTATGATTACTGTTATTTCTGAAGATGATAGTATCATTAAAAATATTAATCCAGCACGTATTTCCATGAAAATGTGGAAGCTCTCTAACAATGGGAACCGGCCACCAGCAAATGTAAGTCCTGAAAAGCATTTTAGAAGTTAAACATAGTTATTAAATTTAACTTAAAATTAAATGTAATTTTAAGTAAAAATACAACGTGTACATACTGAAGAACTAGAAATTAACCTACTCCATTACTTGGGATTTGAAAAATAAGAGAGTATGTTTCAAAATTGTGTTGATGCTATTGAAAAGAGCAGCCTACACTGTAATATTTCTAAAATTTTAAGATACTTTACACTATAAAATTACCTTGTCTAAAGGATGGGCAAAAAGCATTAAATATAACTAAGAGATAATTCAAAAAATGAGATAGTAGAGAGATGTGATTAATAGAATTACATGTTAGAGAAGGGGAATAGAGTAGTGAGAACAATTTGAGGGTCTAAAGCAGCATAGTCCAATAGAAATATAAATCACACGTATTTAAAATTTCCTAGTAGCCAAATTAAAGTGTGGAAAGAGCTACCCCATCTGGCTGAGTTGGTTGGAGTGTCATCCCATACACCGAAACATCATGGGTTCATTTCCCAGTCAGGGCACATACCCTGCTTGTAGGTTCAATCCCCAGTCAAGGCTTGTAGGAGAAATTTACCAATTGATGTTTCTGTTTCACATCCATGTTTCTCTCTCTCTCTCTCTCTCTCTCTCTCTCTTTCTCTCTCCCTCTTTCCTCCCCTCTCCCCCTTTCCTCCACCCTCTCTCCTTTCTTTCTAAAAGTAATGAAAAGTTGTCCCTGGATGAGGATAAATAAAATAAAATACAAAAATAAAGTGTAAAAAGAAATAGTAAAATTAATTTTAATGTAGTTTTAACCTAATATATCAGAAATTACTATTTCAAGATAAGCTAAATATTTTTTTTCTTTTATTATTATTATTATTATTATTATTTTTATACTCACCCTAGGACATGCTTATTGATTTTAGAGGGCGGGGAGTGAGAAACATTGGTATAAGAGAGAAAAATCTATCGGTTGTCTCTCATATGTACCCTAATGGAGAATTGAACTCATGACCTTTCAGTTTATGGGACAATGCTCCAACCAGCTAAGCCACACCAGCCAGGGCTGAACTAAATATTTTAAAACGTATTTTGAGATTTTACATTTTTTTTTATCTTACCAAGTCTTGAAATTTGATAGTATTTTATGTTTACACCACATCTCAATATGGACCAGCATATTTCAAGTGCTCAGTAGCCAGATGTAGCTATTGACTATCATACTGGACAGTGCAAATTTAAAATAAATCTCAAATTGGAAACTAAACCTTAAACTATATCAGAAGATTTTAATTTAACAATGTCTTTAAGGATTTATGGTTCATTTTAATTATCTCCTTAGGAAATTAGCTTTCTTAATTTATGCCATCAGTCCCATCAAGCAGCTATTACCTTAAATTGTATCACCCCCATAAAGATCTATTATGTACCCTTTAACCTATTTAGCCCATAAAGACCTATTATGTACCCTATGTATGTGTCTCCAATGTGACTAATCTCATTACTGTGTCTTATGTACATTGTAAAGATATATAGTACATATGGATATGTGCCTGTGTGTTTATAAATCCGGATATGATTTGCATTCACATTTGGTAAAGGTGATTTAACTTCTCATCCTAAATATACTATGTTAAATGTTTGTGATTTCTCTTTCCCCCACTTTTCTCCTATTTCCCTTTCTAGGCAGAAACATTTAGTTGTAATAAAATAAAAGATAATGACAAGGAAGATGGCTGCTTCTACTTCAGGTATTTCTCAAGTCATTTCATATTGTTATGCATACTTTGTTACAAAATGAATCAGCCTTGACAATATTTGCCTGCTCAGCTAGAGAAAAATAATGTATGATTAAATAGAAGATAGTAGTATCTCTTAGTATTTTTCCAGGAAGTTTTTTGAGAATATGTGTGTCTTACCTGTGTACAAATACGTGTGTAAGCTTTGTGAGATGGTTTGGGGAAAGGTTGTTGTGTGTGTGTGTGTGTGTGTGTGTGTATGCTTTCAAAATTATCAAAGCCAATCAGAGTACTTTTTAACATCTTTTAAATCATGTAGAAAACAAAAAGTAGAGTTGCAAACCATTGTTAAAATAGTACTAGCATTTACAATTGCTTGTGTATTTACTTTTATTGAGATCTTTAATTCCCCTTGTGGCTTTTGTTACTGTCTGCTGTATTTTTATGTTACCTTGCAGGACTCCCTTGAGCACTTCTTTCCCAGAGCTAGTGGTAATACACTCCCTTAGCTTTTGTTTATCTATGAATGTCTTAATTTCTCCCACTTTTGAAGGACAGTTTTGTTAGGTGTAGGATTCTTGGTTGACAGGATTTGTTTGTTTTCTTAGCACTTTGAATACATTGGCCCCAATGCTTCTGGCTTCCAAATTTCCTGATGAGAAATCTAATCATCTTATTGAGGATCTCTTATATGTAATGATTTTTCTACTCTCTTGCTACTCTCAATATTCTCTCGTTTGAAAGTTCAATAATAATGTGTCTTGGTGTGTGTCTTTTTGAGGTCATCTTATTTCGAATTCTTTGAGCATCTTGGATATTTATATTTATGTCTTTCATCAAAACAGGAAGTTTTTAGCCAAATTCTCTCTCTGTCCTTTTCTCTCTCTCTTCTCTTGGGACTCCTACAATGTGTATGTTGGTCTGTGTTGGTTCTGATGTCCCAAAAGGTCACATAGGCTCTGTTCACTTTTCTCTGATTCTTTTCTTTTCCTCAAACTCTAGAATATCCATTGTGTTTGAATTTGCTAACCCTTTCTTTTACCAGTTCAAATCTACATTTGCATACCTGTAGTGAAATTTTCAGCTGCAGAATTTATCTTTGGTTTCTTTTCAAATTTTCTACCTCTATTGATATTTTCACACATCTTTTTATTTTATTTTATTTTTTCCCTCTCTCCATATCTTCCTTTAGTTCTTTGAGCATCTATGAGCCAGTTGTTTTGTGAGTCCTTGTCTAGCATATTTGCCATCAGGTGTTTTTCAGGAACAGTTTCTGGTTAATTTTTTTCCTTTAAATGACCCATACTTTTCTGTTTGTTTGCATTGTGATTTTTTTTATGTTTAAAACTAGTCATCTGAATCTAACACGGTGGTAGCTCTATAATTGAGATTCTCTGCCTTAACTAGGGTTTGATTGTTTTTGTTATTGTTTTCAATTTTTTTATTGTTGTGGGCTATTTCTTGCCAAAGTCATCCTTAAATATATACTTAAGGTCTTCTGAGCCTTTTCCTGAACATGTGTAGTCACTCTCTAATATTCCCATATATGCAGTTGTTTTTTTAATGTCTGGCTCCCCAAAAATGGGAAACAAAAAATAAAGAGGGGAAGGGGTTAAGGAATGGCTACTGGCCCTTTAAAAATCTCCCTGGAAGTTACTTCAGGTAGAGGACAAGAGGCTTGCAACACTGGGGTTTCCTGTAGGAACAGTGGCTTCATACATTCTTGTTTTGCACCTCTTTGATCACAGGCAGCAGTCAGTGGACATATACCTGATAAGTGAAGCATAGGGTTCTTTCCTGGAACATATGCACAGCTGCCTGTCCTGGAGGTAGGGGGATGAATAGCTGCTATTGTGTAAGAGTGGAAATTGACTGAAATTAACCTCAGTTTACCATGCAAGTCTTCCAGTGTGCTAGAATTTGCCAGCTTTCAATAGCCTCTGGAGTTCCAAAATAATTGTATCAGACAGTTTCTGCCAGTACAGTTGTTTAGATTCCTGGTACTTCCTACTCCTGCCGTCTTCCCAGGATTTTCTCCAAGGTTTCTTCTACTTTTCAAATTCTTTAAATCATCATCAGTAGGGTCAAAATGCTTATTTATATTAGTTCAGTGCTTTTTCAGACTAACTATATTGAAGGACCAGTTTCTGTTTTTTAAAACCCCTATAATCTGTCACAGACCAATGTTTTTTGTTTTCATTTAAAAAAAAAAAGAAAAAGGTCCTCTGAGCCTTGGCTGAGGGGCTAAGGTGGTTGGAGCATTGTCCTGTACACCAGCGGTCCCCAGCCTTTTTGTCACCATGGACCAGTTTCATGGAAGATGAGGGTTGAGGGTTGGTTTGGGGAACAGGATGCAGAGGTGGAGCTCAGATGAGCCTTACTCGAACCCCTCTGCGGATGGTGGTAGAGATAAGAGGTGGAGCTCAAGTGAGCTTTGCTTGCAGCCCAGTTCCTAAGAGACTGCTGACCAATAGTAGTCCACAGCCCAGGGGTTGGGGTCCCCTGCCATATACCATGAGGTTGGGGGTTCTATCCCTAGTCAGGAAAACATACCTAGGATGTGGGTTTGATCCCCAGTCAGGGTGTGTACGGGAGGCAACCTATTATTGATGTCCCTCTCTTACAGCAATGTTTCTCTCTCTCCAATCAAATATATATCCTTGGGTGAGGATAAAAATAAAAAGATCCTCTGAATATGTACGTGTTCTCTCAAAGTTATCTCAGATTATTATATATGTTTCTGAATACTCTTTTATTATCTTGTGACTGACAAGTAAGAAAATATTCAGTGCCAGCCACTGTCCTTCATCTGTACTTTGAACCATTGCCTTACGTCTTTTAGTTATTCTCATGCTATTGCATGGGACTGATTTAGACATCCTAGGAAGGACACACTCCCTGCTCTTCAGTATATTAAATTATCTTTCAGTGTATGAATCTATTTAATGTGTGGTAATTGAATCTTATTTTATCATTCTAGGGCATCAGTTTGAAGGAACATTTTAGTAAATCTTTTAAAAATAATCACTTTAAAACTACATAGAGGTTGTGGTTACGGAACAATGTGTATGTGCTGAATGCCAATGGAGTGTACAGGCTAAAATTTTATGTTATGTGAATTTCACCTCAATAAAAAGAAATCACATACACTGTCAGTTATACATATTATTTTTATACATATGTATAAAGTATATTTCCAAATATTAGGTATATTTGAATGAATGAAAATACTTGAGTTCCTAATATGTATTAGGTTCTACATATATCACTTAATTTTTTAATGTTTTAAAAACAGAAATAGAAAATTTATAATGTTAAAGATGCAGCTTTAGCCCTGGCTGGTGTAGCTCAGTGGATTGAGCACGGGCTGCGAACCAAAGGGTCGCTGGTTCGATTCCCAGTCAGGGCGCATGCCTGGGTTGCAGGCCAGGTCCCCAGGAGGGCCACGTGAGATGCAACCACACATTGATGTTTCTTCCCATCTCTTTCTCCCTCCATTCCCTTCTGTCTAAAAAGAAATAAATAAAATCTTAAAAAAAAAAAAAAGATGCAGCTTTATTTCTCCCAAAGTGAATGTCTGTGCTACCACTACTGAAATTGAGAAGTAGGAGATTTTCAGTACCATTGAAGCCCCACCTGTACCACTCCTAGTTATTGTTTGCATACACACACTTATGTAGAAACACACAAAAGAACCCCTCTCCTGACTTGATTTTCTTCAGAGTTCTATTATCCAAGCATACATCCCTAAATTCTCTAGTTTAGTTGTACTCACGCTTTAACTTTAAACATATTGTATTCTTTTGTATAAAGCTTCTTTCTTTCACTCAACATTGTAAGGTTAATCTGTTATGTGACTTATAGCTCTAAATTTGTTCATTCACTGCTGTATAATACCTGGGTCAAACATTATGTATATGTTTATCTTTTTGAGCTGCTGCCAAACAGTTATCCATAGTGTTTATGTTTATTTATTTATACTTTTACCAGCAGTGTATGAAAGTTCCCATTGCTCTGTATTTTCCCCAACATTTGGATTTATCAGTATTTTCAGTTTTAGTCTTCTGATGGCTTTGTACTGGCATTACATTTAGTTTTCATTTGTATTTCTCTTTTTATCATATATTTATTGGTCATTTTAATAACCTTTTGTGAGGTGCCTGTTGTGGCTTACCAATTTTTCTATTGAGTTTTTCCCATATTAATTTGTAGCAGTTCTTTATATATTATGGATATAAGTCTTTTGTTAGATATCTTTGCTCCTTCCTTGGCTTGCTTTTGCATTTTCTTTATGATATCTTAAACAGAAGTTCTTAATTTTTATTGATATATAATCAAATTTGTTGATCCTCTCCTTTATATGTAGCACTTGTTGTGTGTGGTCTTAAGAATTATTTCTTTACGTTTAGGTCATGAAGGAATTCTATTTTATAATTGTTTGGGGGGTTCCCAGGTCCATCTTCATGAATTCGATGATTCATTAGGAGGACTCATAGGACTTGGCATATATATGTTCATACTCATGACTATGATTTATTAAAGCGGAAAGATTAAAACAAAGATCAGGAAGGGGCATAGGTGCAAGGAGCAGTGTCCAAGGGAAAACACTTCAGTCTCCAAGGGTTCTATCCCATGGAGTCACAGGACATGATTAATTCCCCAGCAACAAGTTAATGATAACACATATGAAATATTATCAACCAGGTAATCTCATTAGAGACTCAGTACTCAGAGTTTTTATTGGGGTCCTGGTCACATAGGCAACCTCTGCCTAGCATATACCAAAATTCCAGATTCCCAGAAGGAAAGCAAAGGTTTAGCATAAATCATAATTTCTAGAAACAGTTTAGGCATTGTTAGCCACTTTTACAAGGTAATAGTGGGAACCTTTCTCAAATCTAGTTTATAAATGCCAGCCAAGGGTCAACCTTGCCAGTAGACCCTTAGATCTTCTATGTTAATTTTTTATTACAGTGTGTTATTTATAGTGTGTGTGTGTGTGTGTGTGTGTGTGTGTGTGTGTGTGTGTGTGTGTGTGTGTGTGTGTGTGTGTGTGTGTGTGTGTACATGAGGTCTGTCCAGAAAAAGCTATTCTTAGTATAAGAGAATGGTTTGTGTGGCACCAGTGTTAACCTGGCAGCCAAGGAGAGTGGTCTGGAATGCCCATGCATGAACAATGACTTCGCTGTACTCCTCGGGGTGGTAGATGCCATTGAGTGAGTATGTGTTCTGTGTGGCTATTCCATTCAAAGTGAGTAGAGCAATGAATCTGTGTTAAATTTTGTGATAAGCTTGAACATTCCTCTGTGGAAACTATTCAGATGATTAAGAAGTCTTTCCGGGACAATGCATTGAGGGCAGTGCAAATAAAAGTGTGGCACAAATGCTTCAAAGATGGTTGAGAATCTGTTGAAAGTGATTCATGTTCTGGAAACCCTGCAACAAGCAGAACACCTGAGAATGATCAGTGTGTACAGGCTGCAGTCAACAAAGATTAGCAACTAACAGTTCTAGAACTAGAAGCTAATCTGGGGATTCCAAAAACTACTCTGTCCAAGATTTTGATCCAGGATCTGGGTATGAAACATGTCATGGCAAAATTTGTTCTGCAACTTCTGCTATCAGAGCAGAAGGAACATCACGCTGCAGTTGCTAAACAGTGAACCAGATTTCCTCAAGATAGTCGTAACCAGAGATGAATGGTGAGTCTACGGGTATGATCCAGAAACAAAGGCCCAGTCATGCTAGTGGAAGTCACCTGGTTCTCCATGTTTGAAGAAGGCACAGCAAAGTCATAGCAAGACCATGTTAACTGAGTTTTTTGATTGGGAACGTGTTGTCCATCACTATTACAGCCCTCCAGGCCAATTAATAAGGATTACTACCTCAGTGTTCTTCATCAGTTGAGAGATGCAATATGACAAAAGCAGCCACAACTATGGGCAGCTGGTGATTGGCAGATTCATCACGGCAATGCACCAGCTCACACATCATGTCTCGTGCAGAGTTTTTTGGCAAAATATCGAATCACCCAGTTAACTCAACCACCCTAATTCCAGATTTGGCACCCTGCAACTTCTGGCTATTCCCAAACAAAAATTACCTTTGAAAGGGAAGTGATTTCAGACTGTCTGTGAGAGTCAGGAAAATACAATGGGGCAGCTGATGGTGATTCCAAAAAAGGATTTTGCAGAGTGTTTTGAAGAGTGGAAGAGATGCTGGGAGAACTGTGTGAGGTCCAAAGGTGCCTACCTTGAAGGGGACTGAGGTGTCATTGTCCTATGTACAATATTTCTTGTACCTTGTATCTTCATTAAATGCCTCTATTTTTCTTTTTAAGATTTTTATTTATTTATTTTAGAGAGAGGGGAAAGGAGGGAGACAGAGAGGGAGAGAAACAGCAATGTATGGTTGCCTCCCACATGGCCCTCACTGGGGACCTGGCCTGCAACCCAGGCATGTGCCCTGACGGGGAATCGAACCGGGACCCTCTGGTTCCCAGCCCGCCCTCAATCCACTGAGCTACACCAGCCAGGGCTAAATGCCTCTATTTTTCATATTACATGTCTGGATACTTTCTGGGCAAATCTCATATATATGTATTTGTCCCTACATTATTGAAAACGTCATATTTCCACAATATTCTCTTTATTATAAATCATATACCCACGTATATGGGGGTCTGTTTCTGGACTCCCTATTTGGATTTCTTGGTGTAGGTGATATATTTTGCTCTACCATATTTTTTGATAAGTCTGGTGTCCTGTGGAATGAGTCCTCTCACCTTGTTATTCTTCATGAGTATCTTGGTCTTTTATTTTCCAATTTTAGAATCAGCATATCAAGTTTCAAATAACAAAAACAATTTAAATAATAAAATCTGTTTGAATTTTGTTTAGAAATTTGGGGACATATTGCAATGTATAAATATGGCATATCCCTGTGTTTATTTAAATTTATCTTAAAACATCTAGTGATTTTTTTAAAATTGAAGTCTCATATGTCTTTTCTTTTAGATTAATTTCTAGATAGTTGATTTTTTCAGTTTTATTTAGATATAATTGACATAACACTGGTTGGTTTAAAGTGTACAAAGAATGGTTCATTGTATATATACTGCAGAATAATTTCCACAATAAGTTTAGTTAATATTCGTCCCCTCAAAGAGCTATAAATTTTTTTCTTGTGAGATTTTCTAAGATTTACTGTCTCAGCAACTTTCCAAGACAGTATAGTATTGTTAACTATGGCCACCAAGTTATATATATATTGTATCCCCAGGACTTACTTATAACTGGAATTTGGAACTTTGGACAACCATCAGTCATTTTGCCCACATCACACCCCTTACCTCTGGCAACCACCGATCTGTTCTCTGTATCTATGAGTTGGTGTTTTTAGATTTGATATATAAAAGTGAAGTAATAGTATTTGTCTCTCTGTCTGACTTATTCCTCTTAGCATAATGCCTAGAGATGATATTTTTGATGCTATTGTAAGTGGTGTCCTTTTAAAATTTTTAAATTTTGTTGTTGGTTATAGAAATCCAGTTGAATTGTATATATTGACTTTGTAGGTAGCATGTTTGTTTCCAATTTTATTTGTAGATTCTTTGGAATTTTATGTATAAAGGACCCATGGACACGGACGACAGGGGGACGATTGAATGTGGGAGGGGCAGTGGGCAGGGAAGAGCAATGGGGGGAAAATGGGAACAACTATAATTGAACAATAAAGTAATATTGGCACACTTATGTCTATAAGTAATGATAGGTTTATTATTTTCCAGTCTTTTATGTATTTTTTTTTTTTTTTTTTGGCATCCTGCACTGGTTTGAATTTGCAGTGAAATGTTAAATAGATGTGGTGAGTGTGATCATCTTAATCTCATTCCCAATCCAAAGGGAATGTTTCAGCATTTCACCCATAAATTTGCTGTTTGCTTTAGAGTTTTCCTTTTGCTAGGCATCTTTGTCAGACTGATAATTTCTAATTATTACTAAAAGAATTTTTATTATGACTTGACATTAAATTTTGTTATATATTGAGGTAATAATATGTGATATTTTTCCTTTCTTTTCTAATGTGGTGAATTACAGTCCATTAGTTTTCTGGATGTTTGTTCAGCCAACCTTACATTACTGGAATAAACCCGATTTTATCATAATGTATTACCTCTTTTAGGTATTGGAAGATTTCTTTTGCTAATATTTTGTTTGTGATTTTTTTTTTCATCTACATTGAGTGAAGGTTGCCTGCATTTACTTTCTTTCATATTCTTTTCAGGTTTGATGTCTAAGTCATCATGTATACCTCACAAAATTAACTGGAAGAGGTGGTCCCTAAGTCTTGTTTATTCTGTGGGAAGATCTTATGTAATAGTGTCATAAATTCTTCCTTAAATGTTTGGTAGATTTCATCAGTGAAACCATCTGAGCCTGGACTTGAGGGGAGAAAGGTTGTAATTAAGATTCAGTTTCTTTGAATTCAGCAGTTACAGGGCTATTTGTATTTCCTGTGTTGTCTTTCTTCAGTTTTGATAACTTGAAATTTTCTAAGAATTTGTCAATTTTATCTAAATTTTCAAAATTACTATTCACAGTATCTTCTTTTTATTGTACTATCCTTTTGTTGCTGATTAATAGTACCAAGATATTTCAATTTTGTAAGTCTTTTCAAAGAACAAACTTTAGCTTTTTAAAAATTTTCATTGTGATTTCATCTTCTACCCAGGTTCATTCAGAAGTTTAGTGTTTAATTTCTAAATGTGAGGTTTTCTTATTCTTTTTTTTTTGTTATTGATTTGTAGATTAATTCCATTGTGGCCATAGAGCCTACCCCGTATAATTCCAGTCTTTTGAAATTAATTAACAGTTGTTTTTATACTGTGTTCAATTTTTGTAAATATTCCATCTGTACTACAAAATAATGTATGCTGCTTTTGAAGGAAAGTGTTTTTTATGTTTAGTAAGTTCAAAATTTGCTGATCATTTTAAGTTTTCTGTATGCTTTTCTTTTGTCTGCTTTTTCAAGCAGTGAGTATGGGTGTGGATTTGTCTGTTTTCCATCTTAGTTCTGCCAGTGTTTATGTATTTTGAGGGTATCTTATTTACATACAGGCTTATGTTATTATACTTTCCTGGCATATTGAATCAGATATCATTACAAAGTATTAATCTTTTTCTCTAGTAATTTTTTTGTCTTAAAGTCTACTTTGATAACAGTATATCTTAGTGTTTGCATAAAATGGCTTTTTTTCATTACTTTTGTACTTTATAATTTGAATGGTTCTAAATGATGCAGTTGTTTTTTAAAATAATCTATCTTTTAAGTTTAGATCTTATATATAATTACCAGAACACATGCTTTTGTACCTATGGTCTTACTGTTTTTTATTTGATCTTAGTTTCTTTCTTTTTCTGTTTAATTCACTAAGTGTTTCGGTTTTCCTTTTTTTTTTAAATTATTTTATTGTTGTTTACTTACAGTTGTCTGCATTTACCCCCACCCCCAACCCCAGGCAAACCCACCTCCCTCCCTTGCTTCCACCCTCCCCCTTGGTTTTGTCCATGTGTCCTTTATAGCAGTTTCTGAATACCCTTGTCCCCATTATCCCTTTCCCCCTCCCCTCTGATTACTGCCAGATTGTTCTAAATTTCAATGTCTCTGGTTATAATTTGTTTCTCTGGTTGTATTTTGCTTGCTTACCTCACAAGCGTCTTGGCTGTGGCTGATCTGAGTTCCCCGGTAGCTGATCTGGCCTCGGTGCCTTCTCTCATGAGTCCTTATATAAAATCCCTTAACATTTCATATAGTAAAGGCTGCATGATGATGTACTCCTTGAACTTAACCTTATCTGAGAAGCACTTTATCTGCCCTTCCATTCTAAATGACAGTTTTGCTGGATAGATTATTCTTGGTTGTAGGTCTTTGCTTTTCATGATTTGAAATATTTCTCTCCAGCCCCTTCTTGCTTGGAAGGTCTCCTTAGAGAAATCCGCTGACAGTCTTATGGGAATTCCTTTGTAGGTAACT